>NAJN01000357.1:0-25025 GCA_005059845.1 Cryomyces minteri
TTCATAATGCGTCGCGATTCGACCTCGAAGCATAATGGCTACTCGGCTGGCTCTTACGTCGAAGTACTCGAAGATCAGCTTCCCGAATACTACAAACCGGTCATGAAATTCATGCAAGATAATGCTCGAATCCACACTGCGAAAGCAACGAAAGAATTCCTCGAAGAGCACGGTGTAGAGACGATTGAATGGCCACCCTACTCGCCGGATATGAACCCTATCGAACACGCGTGGATTCACCTCAAACGACTCGTTTATCACGTATGTCCCGACATCGAATACGGCCCTAAGAACCAGACTGTACGCGAAGACCTCGAATATGCCCTACAAGAAGCGTGGCTTCACATATCGGATGAGTTATTCGACTCGCTCGGGAGGAGTATGAAAGACCGGTGCGAAGCAGTAATTACTGCAAAAGGGTGGCACACGAAGTACTAGGGACAATTGTGAAGAAGCACAATTCATCTCTACGTATATATTTATGCTACGTTTAAGTCCTAAATCAACAAACCTCGAGGTTGTTGTGCAATAATTTATTGAATGGTCGTGGTTGAATTGTAGATTACCCCACCACCGGGAACTTGATTGACCCTATTGTACATCCCGATCGCAACTATGGCAATGTCGAGGAAGCGACAAAGCTCTTCGCAGAAGTTCAGGCCGCTTATGAAGTCCTCTCCGACCCTCAAGAGCGAGCATGGTACGATTCCCATGAGACTGCAATATTTCGAGGTGACGATGCCGATCAAGACGTACCCTACGAGCACAACATACGCATCACGACCGCCGATGAAATCACGAGGATTGTCAGAAAGTTCAACAGCGGCGTTGACTTTACGGATTCGCCGAACGGGTTCTTCGGGGTTCTACGAGACATGTTTGCTACGCTTGCACGGGAAGAAGAGGCGGCAGCGGACTGGGAAGGGCTAGATGTCGTGGATTATCCTTCGTTTGGCCACAAGGCCGACAACTACGACGATGTTGTCAAACCCTTCTACACTTTCTGGTCCGGATTCGCTACGAAGAAGACCTTCTCCTGGAAGGACGTATACAGATACTCCGAGGCGCCAGATCGTGCTATCAGACGCTTGATGGAGAAAGAAAACAAACGACTCAGGGATGAGGGCGTACGAGAATTTAATGATGCAGTCAGATCACTTGTAGCATTCGTACGAAAGCGTGATCCGCGGTACATCCCAAACACACAATCCGAAGCCGAGCGACAGAAAGCCCTACGAGACGCCGCGGCGGCGCAGAAAGCAAGATCAAGGGCGGCGAATGAGGCGAAACTCAAGGAGCACATAGTCCCTGAGTGGACTAAGGCAAGGGAGCCTGAAGAGCTGGAGGAAAGCGAGGAGGACGAGATCGAAGAAGATCATTATGAGTGTGTTGCTTGCCGAAAGACCTTCAAAAGTGAAAACCAGTGGGATGCGCACGAAAAAGTAAGAAGCACCAGAAAGCCGTCCAAGCTTTGAAGCGAAAGATGCGCAAGGACAATTTAGATTTCCATCTGGACGAGGAACTGTCGAGTAGCGGTATGGCTACACCTGGCTCCGTTGAAAACCTAGAAGCGGAAAACTTAGGCACTGAAAGCTGCCAACAACAACATGTTGACAGCGAATTCTTAGAGTCTATTGATGATCTCACGTTAGACCACACGGATACCCCGTCCATGAACGAGGACAAGCAGCATAAACCCCCCGTAACGCTGGCGGACCCATTCGTAGTATCGCATGGCAACGAGTTCGACCACGAATCTGATGATGAGTATGCATCAAGGTCCGAAGTCCAAACCCGCCTTGGAACGGATTATGGCGATTCTCAAGCTACTTCTGCCGCGGAAGACGCCAAGTCGCACGCAGAGTCAACACCCAGGCTAGGCAAAGCAGCACAGAAACGTGCCAAAAGAGCAGCACAGCAAGCGAAGGCAGATCAGCAGGAGAACAAGTTCAAGTGCGCCACTTGCAATGCTCTTTTCCCTTCCAAAACCCGGTTGTTTCAGCACATCAACGACCACGGTCATGCGGCGCCGGTGCAGCAATCTAGCAAAGGACCTTCTTCCAAAAAGAAAGGGAAACGGTAGTCTGGATTGGGGGTTTGTTAGGGCATACTATCCACTGTACTATATATAGTATCAACATATCACAAGCTCGCCAGGCGTACTCCAAGCCACCTCATTATTTCATGTTACTGGTCCCTCCCATTCTGAAATGGCACCAAACGTTCGACTTCACTTCTAAAGTTACATCCTACAGCGACTTGATACGTTCATTCGGAGTGCCACTCTTTCAGAAACGGAGATCGATCTTCGAGTGCGTCACACCACAACTTGACCCGATTTATCGAAAGCTTTATAGTTCTTCCAAGTCCCGAGAATAAGAGATAAAGAGTTCGGCTGTGCTACAGAGGTCGATATCTGGTCGGTCGGACAATTGCCCTATCACGCGCGACCAACGTGGAGTCGATCTGGAGAATCAGAGAGCATAAATGGACTTCGCTGAGCGCGGGCGCCAGCATACAAGTGTTCCCAGAAACGAGGCTGGGCAACGAATCAGCAGTTTTCGGCACCTGTGTAACACTTGCATCAACAGTAGATCCAGGTAATGGAGCTGTTCGATTGCTGGTACAGTCCCTATACATTCGTTGTCGCCTTGTTCTACAAAGTGGATGCTAAGTCAACTTGATTGATAGCGAAGTCCTCTCGCGTATGTGTTAGGTGGAAGACCTTTTCCGATCCCCGTGAGGCTTGGGTAGAAAACTATCTAGACTTACCATACGATGACTTGTTGATTCGCAGTATCACAGATTAGTCCTTGCGTTTGCTCTGGTCAACAAATGCAGGGCTCGTTCCGTGTTTGAAGCGGCTCGCTGTTGAAACACCCGACAGACACACAGCCCTTACTTGAATGAGTGCTCCTCACACTATGGAGATCTCACGCTGTTGGGCTGGGTTGTTGACCAGAAGTGGTTCCTCGCATGCTGCACTTCTTGGAGCAGGCTTGAGGGGCGCTTCATCCTACGCCGAGACAGGACTGTCTACAGATCGGGACCACTACGCATCAGATTCTGCTCCACACCTGTAGTCTCCCGTGACGACCGCCTCAGCGTCACATTTTGAGCGATCGCTCGCTGCGCTGAGCCGCCGTTGAACTGCACCTTATGATGCTTCCTGTTTGCTGGCTGACATGGTCTCTTGGGGCTCCGCCTTGTGACTATGGGCCATGAGATCGACGCATCTTGGATCATGGGAAACAATACGTGAAGAGACCGCGACAAACGAGCGCCCCGACACGTACTCGTATCACAGTATCCGCGTGCTGTCCTCGATCAAGGGGTTTGTTCGCCGTACCTGCGTCGGTAAGCGATGCCGTATACAAAGTGAGTGCCAATTGTGGAGGACGCCGCGTTTGCAGGTCCGCCCATGTTCTGTACCTTGCCTTGAACTCGAGCATTCTCGCCCGTTACGGTATCACGGAGGCTTACACAAGGCTCCACTCCACTTAGGCTCCGCCGTTTAATTATGCAGATGGCTTAAACGGGAGACGTATACCTGCGTTGTCCGACATATCGCAATCTGGTACCCGGTGGATAGTGCCGTTGTACAACGTGCTACAGGACTGCCGTTTGAGTGGGCGGCCACTGCGCCCAATGTGGTGGTGATCAAGTAAGAGCAAGGAAATCTTCGTCGCCGCCTACACGGAGTAGTAAGACCTTGATCGGGCCACTGCTCCCAAGCGATCAGAATATTTGCAACCAAGCTTGAGTGGTCGGCTTCTGACAGCCGCGAAACGTCCATGCAGCCAGACGAGACACCTGCTCAGCCGCCAAGGTAGACATATGTCGGTTCCGTCGGCTCACCTCTGCTGCTACACAGCAAGGATGTCTGGTACCTGAACGAGGATTCCCTGGACACTGTAGCTACCCACGTCGTGTATGCCGCTAGGCTAAGGTGAGAGGAGCACGGAATTATGGAGGTCGTGCTCTTCAATGACTTCGACTTCTGTCCTACACTTCAGACCGATCCTAAAAGCTAATGTTGCGCTCGCCGTCAATACTCTACGTATGTCACCTTCATTGTTCTGTTGTTGATCCTCCCACAACTATCATGCAGTTCCTGAATCCATATACGCTGCGGATGCATGCGTGACACCGCATCCGCCGAGCAACTATGATACCCGTCTTCCAGGTTCGCGCCTGTGTGGGGTTCTGTTACACCCGATGCCGCTTCGTACTCCACATCCAAGTAACCCTTTTAGTTCTTGTTGGTCGAGACCATTTGTACTGGAAGAAGATCGCTACTGTTTCGTGTGAAATTGGCTGTCTCGATGCAGGCTGCTGCTTATGCACGTCTCCTTACGCGTGTGCGAGCATGATTTCGAAGCTGTCTACGTCGAAACGCCACGACTTTTCTAACCCTCCCTTTGTGGAATGACGCCAGTGAGTGGAGGAAGCTGGCCGGATACTTGCCGCAAGGAGCAACACCACAGTCAAACAAACGTTGCATTGTGTCCAATGTGGGTCGACAGGCTTCGCGCATGTGAGCTGTGCGGCACTGTCTGGTAGATTACGAAGGGCCTGTACTACACCGGGGCTCCTCTATAAAGGTGAACCTTCCATTTCCGTTGCGGTTGCTTCGTCACGCTCTCCTTCATTGAGCTACTCCTGGTTTTGCGCATCAGAGTTCGCACTGTTCATCCGTCTTCCGGCCCACTTCTCATCAGAGACTCGAGATGAAGCTCACCACGCTCGCTCCTGTAGCGGCAGTCCTTTCGTTGGTATTTGCAGAACCTATCCCCTGTAAGTCGTGTACCATCAGATCTAGTTCGAGCTTGATTAGTCTCGCAACTGCTGGGCCCTGGATCTCATCAGTTGGTCAAAACCGTATCATTGGAATACTTTCGCTCCATTCAACCTCTCTACATTTAAGAAGCCTCGCAAGAGCATGGTCAAGATTTTCTACATGCGTTACTGCCAGGGAGAACTTGTCAGCTATGCCTGAGGGGTTTTGCTCCTCGAGGGAACCAGTGCTTACCTTACTCGTTCGCAGTGCGGCCCCGATTCGAGTACCGTCGCGGGTGCAACGAGACACTTGGCTACGGCGCTGCTTCTGGTATTCCCGTCGCCTCTGAGGGTACTGCTGGTCCCGTAGTTGCCTCTTCTACAAGCAACTCGTCGATTACGCACTCCTCAAAGCCCCTTCCTACGGGCTACTACGGATACGGCGGCTACGGGGCCCCCACGTACGCGGTTTCGACCGGCACCGTCTTGAACAGCACTTCTGGGTCGGTCGTGATTTTGTCCACTTCGTCCGAGACGAGCGTCTCAACGCCTTCCACAGAAGGATCTCCGGTCTCTCCCTCCAGCTCCAGCTCATCTGCTTCACTTAGCACCGTGAAGATTACCAAGACCTTGACAGAGACCCTCACTTCGAGCACCTCAGGAAGTTCTGCGTCGTCCCTCAGTTCCAGTTCAACACCTGCTGGCCCTACTGAGATCACTTCCGGCACAGTGCCACATGTACCTTATCCAACTTTCAATGGCAGCACCTCAATATTTGGTCCAACCGGTTCCTCTGAAATCAGCAGCAGTCCAGTTGCAACTAGCTCCCCCGTGGTTGGCCCATCGGGTTCGTCGTTACCCGGAGCCAGCAGCACACCGGCGGTGAGTAGCTCAGCTACCGCTTCGTACCCACTCTCTAATAGCAGCTTTGTGTCTCCTGGCCCTACGGGAACTGGTTCCCCGACCTTCTTGTCCTCTCCAGTTGGGCCTGTGAGTGGGCCAAGCTCGACGAGCGGCACAAGTGTCAGCAGCATCTGCTTCCATGGTTATGGAGGACATTCCTGCTTCGTTTTTCCAAGTTCTACCTCTGGTAGTCCAGTCACCGCTTCGACCAAGTCTATTTCGATCTCATCGTACCACTCCACCTCAAGCGTCTCTGTCACAAGCCCTGAGTCCACTCCGTCTGTATCTTCCTCATCGACTCCTGGCTCCCCAGTGCCCTTGACAAACTCTTCCAGCAGCACTTCAGAGACGTCATCAGAGTCCTACTCAGCGAGTACTGGACTGAAGTCGTACGAATCGAACAGCACTGCCTATAGCTCAACATCAGTTAGCCCGGTCACGGTCTCATCCTCAAGTACCAGTACGTTCCCGGTGTCGTCGGTGCCGAGTTCTGGGCCTTCATCCTACTCGAACACTACTACGGTTGTTGTCACCGTTGTGACCGAAACCATCTCATCCAGCTCAACCGTCTCAAGCTCGACTCCGAGTAGTCCCGCAACAGGATCTGTGAGCAGTGCTTCGAGCCCGGCATCTTCCAGTACTCCTGAGTCCTCTTACACCACCGCTGCCACGCCGAGTAGCTCTGTCACTATATCGCTGAGTACCGGAGTAACCTCCAGCGCTTCTACGTCTAGTACTGCCACGCCATCGTACAGTACCCCTTTGTCCAGCAGCACACCCGGGAGCCCAGTCACTGCGTCTTCGAGCAGCAACATCTCTTCTCCCACTCCTGTGTCATACTCCAACATCACGACTTCGTTTAGCAGTACTCCGGGAAGTCCAGTGACTGAATCTACGACAAGCACGTTCAGTCCGCCATCGTTCAGCGGATCCGTTTACGGGTTTCCGTCTCCTTCAATCAGCACGATATCTTCGAGTAGCACGCCAGGAAGTCCTGCCACTGCTTCAAGTTCGAGCGTATCTTCTTCTTCTTCGGTCTCTTCCAGCTCGCCAGTCTCCGTCTCCTCTCAGTCAAGATACGGGAACGGTACCGCTTCAAGCAGCTTGCCTGGTCCCACTGTGTCTTTGAGCACTAGCGGCTCTTCGACAACTTCATCAACCCAAAGTTCAACCGAGACGCCCAGTTCCAGCTCCTCCGAGACCACATCTGCCGAGAGTAGCTCGTCAAGTTCGACGCCTAGCAGCCCAGTCACTGCATCCAGCAGCAGCACCTCGAGCACAGAGAGCTCTACCTCCACCATGGAGGTTCCTTCATCTACTACGGAGACTTCTTCTTCAACTACCACAGAGAGCTCTACCTCACTTTCTACCACAGAGAGCACTACCTCCACCACAGAGACTTCTTCGTCGTCCATCGAGACCTCTCCGTCATCTACACCAAACAGCCCTGTGACTGCCTCTGGTAGCAGTACTACCTTGCCAACACCTTCTACGTACGTGTCGTCGAGCAGCTCTTCGTCGTCGGCATCGAGCTCTACTCCACCTACCGACACGACCTCAACGGTCACCACTGTCAATACGCTTACGATGCCCGTCACGGTGACCGTCTCCACCAGCACGGAAAGCTCAAGCACAGAGAGTTCTTCGACCACAGAGAGCTCTCCATCATCTACGCCAAACAGTCCTGTGACAGCGTCCAACAGCAGTACCTCATCGCTACCCACGCCTTATACGTCTGTGTCGTCGAGCAGTTCGGAGACGACGTCAACAGCTACTACTGTTGTCACGGTCACGATCCCAAGTACTTTGACAAGTGCGTCCAGCACCGAGAGCCCTCAGAGTAGCACTTGAAGTAGTCCGATAACAGAGTCGAGCAGCTCTTCAACCATCACCACCACTGCTCCCTCTTCATCCCTCACGTCGAGTAGCACTCCAGGAAGCCCAGTGTCAGAGTCGAGCAGTACCTCGACCGAAAGCTCATCTTCGAGTTTTATCGTAAGCTCATCCTCGAGCTCCACCTCACACCTCGGAACGGCACCCTATCCTTACCCACCATATTCGGCTTTCCCGACTCCAAGCGGTACCTCCGCAAGTCCTGTGACGACTCCCGTTAACTCTAGCACTTCGGTGTCGAGCTCCACGACCACTTCGGAGAGCGTTCCGAGCAGCACGCCCGGCAGCCCCGTCACACTATCGTCGTCTTCTGAGATTTTTTCTTCGGAATCCTCGTCGACCCCAACACCATCGACCTACTCGACAGTGACCAGCTCGACCGCTTCGGAAAGTAGTTCGAGCAGCACACCTGGCAGCCCCGTAACGCTGTCGACCTCGACGGAGACACCCTCTTCAGAAACATCGTCGACTTCGACGCCATCAACCTTCTCAACGGTGACCGGCTCGACAACTTCGGAAAGCAGTCCCAGTAGTACGCCAGGCAGCCCTGTAACGTTGTCAACTTCCTCCGAGACCTCTTCTTTAGAGACCTCGTCGACTCCAACACCGTCCACCTTCTCGACAATGACCAGCTCGGCCACTAGCACTTCGAGTGTCTCGGTCCCAGCGTCGTCGTCGACGTTCGTACCGTCTAGTTTCCCTTACGTCAGACCGTATGCAACAGCCGCTTGGGGCTACGGCTTATAGGGTTCTTCGAAGGCAAGTATGTCTACCTGATAGCGCCGATGCTTCACGTGTATGCTTGCATTTCAGTAGAGTGCCAGCACGGGTACGGATACTGAGTGAACAAGATGTATGAGCTTCAACAGCTTTCTCATCCCCTGAACCCCAAAAGAGTAGGGCACAATGAATCTTATAACGGATCTGGATAGTCCAAATTTCGGATCGTGAGGGGCGTGAGGGGGGATTACTGACTGTCTTCACGAATATTCCGGCTTGACGCCTGCACTCTTTTTCGCTTCTACCACTTCATTTCTCCATCGCTCAGGTGAGAACCTTGCACTTGGTCTCACTCGACAGTATCTAGATTATTAATCCTTCCAATGAGCAACGCCGATGGCTTTGCCACAAAATATTGCTGGAGCATGGTCGTTGTCTCCGTACGTGAATCAAGTGAGAGCCGAGTAGCCGAGTGATAGATGTTGAATGGAAGCATCGTATAGGCGAAAGCTCCTTCTTAGTTGGTCGCATAGCTGCTACTGCCTCTTGTTCAAAGGTCCATAACTTGACCGAGCCGACTGTATCTTGGATTCACTTAAACGCTCTGAGGATCGTCGCCGGCTCATCCACATGGTCTTGTATCTTCTGTCGCTTTCCGATGTTCTTCATTATGCCTTTTACCGTACAGTGTCCGACTCACAGCGCTGGTAAGTTCACTAGGGAGTACAGTGTTCACTGCGCCCTTCACCACAGCTGTAAGCTGCTATCCGCTAGTCCAGCGTCCTGATCAGGCCCGTGTTTGAACGGGCGGGTTCCGAAAGACAGGAGCTCCCGGCTAGCAACAGTCGCAGCATGAGCCTCGCGACACGGCTCCGATGCATCCCAATGGCGGCGGCGCAGGAAGTTCCCCGAGCAGCGTCATGGAAGACCGCAGAGGCTTTCCAACGCACAATACCTCTTGGCTGGTCACGCAGAGCCGCTGTTCGCCCGCTCCGTCTCCTACCAGTGGCTCCCGCGTCGAGGCCACAGATGCCGTCTCCGGCCTCTGCAATGAGATCTCCGACCGCCTCGACCGTCCACGGGCACCGAGCGGTCTCTGCAGACTCGAGAAGCTCCAGCTTCGGCGAGAAACGTACGCTCCCTCTCCGCGCGCGGCACACACCGCGCCGAGCGCGGGACTCCAGCGGATCGCGATCCTGTTCGTCCCGAGCGCTTGCCGCTTCAACCCAGCGGCGCGGCTCCGTGCCCCAGCCAGCGGTGGTGGCGAGGGGTGTGGTCGCGACTCGGGAGGATGGCGAGACTGTCGCGTCCGACGGCATACAGCCCCGGCTGGACGTGGCACGGGTTGCGCGACAGCAGGCACGCATCTCGTGGGTGGAGCGGGTGCGAGTCGGTGCAGCGACCCGCTCGCGTCTCTGCGACCGGCGTCAGGCCTCTTCTTCTGGAAGTCGTCCCGTCCTGACGAGTCGTCGGTCGACTGTCTGCGGAGGGAGCGTCGCGGATCTGAGTCGCTCGGACAGATCCCGGGCGCCGACTACGGCGGCGACGACGGCTTGATGGATCGGTTCGGCGCTGGAGATTCTGATTTCAAGCACTGCGGGATGCTGCGATCGACATGCCACGCACAGGACCACAACGCAACATGGCACATGTTTGAGCCGAGGGACACTACGCGGTGCTGCCGTCAGGTGTTGAGTAATAGTACTTGACATTAATTGTATGTATCGTTCAGGCGGCAATGGTTAAGGCGCCAGCGGCCATTGTACAGGTTCGTCCCTTCCCTCCCTCCCTCCCTTCCTGCCATTCCCATCCGTGAAAACACCGACATCATCAATCAACCATATGTGCGCGAAGCAGCAGCGGCGGCCGTGAACTCCCCCGGATCACGTTTCGACCGTTGGAACGTCCGAAGAAGACAACAGCAAGAACACGCCACTATGCAGCAGCGAAGAGAATAACATCGTGAGCCAGTGGAAAGTTCTGATCGAAAGTGACAAGGCAGATCGAAGGCGAGAACATCCAAAGACGTATGCGGAGAAGCGGAAGGCAAGCAAGGGTTCGATCGTGCACGTCGAGTGCGCGATCACGAAACGGACCGGACGCCATCAAAGTCGTACAAGGGAGCCAAGTCGGGGCTCGAGAAGCGTAAGTGGAGATGTTCATAACTCCGCGCGACTGACAGTGGACCTGTCGGACGCCATCAACGCCTATGCTCGTGGCAAGACAGGATTTGACGCGCCCATAGCGCCGTGAGACCGAACGAGGCCGTGTAGAGATGAAGACCAGAACGCCGACCGAAACGCGTAAGAGTCTGATGCTCGAAGCGGATGAAGAAAGTCGCATCACGTCGCAGTTGACTGTTCGAACAGGTTGTCGTCGACAAAGTTGAGCCACTCGGGAGCTGCGTTGGGTGTGTTGCCACCGCTGTTCTGCACACTGTTCGTCCTCGTCACGTCAGGTGCCCTGAACACATCGTTGAAGGAGCCGTCATAGTTGTAGGCATATGATGGAGTGAACGGTGTGATGACGCCGTCAGTAGTAGATGTTGGTGGGTTGCTGAACCCAAAGTCCTGCCCTGCAGACGTGTCAAGCATACCGGGTGCTAGCGTAAGCGTTTGGTTGATACCATCAAAGGAAGGGTTGAAACTCCGCGACTTGGAGGAGTTTCCATTGGGGTTGTAGCTGTAAGAAAACCTCTGCGGCTGCACCCTCTCGCTACCTTGCATGAGTGCTGCTTGGAAGCGGTCACTGCCATCCATTGGACCACCGAAAGAGTGGCCAAGGAACTGCTGCGACTCATAGGGTAGCGACATTGAGAGGGGCCCGTAGGATTGGTACGCCGCTGACTGATCGAATGCCGGCGGCATTTTGAGCGAGTTTGGGAACGGCGACTGCCGCGCCTGCTGGAACTGTCGTGGCATCGGCATGGACTGCGACGGAGCCGAGTCGTGCTTGCCCGAGTGGGACGGGAACGTGGAGTCTTGCTGGACGAAGGCCTGCGGCGCCGGCTCTTGCTTGAACAGGTTCTGTGAAGACGATGACCGCGAGATTGTCGGCGTGGCCTGTGGGGTTGTTGATGGCTGCGACAGGCCCTGCGACGGCGATGTCTGGGGCGATGTGGTCTGAGCCTTCAGCGGCTCAACAGGACTGGGGCCGGCCGATTGGTTTCCTGGGTAACTTGGCATGTCTTGAGGAGTAGGCGTCGGATTCGAAGCGGAGCGCTGCTGCATAGGCACCGGATAACCTTGCATGGGCATGGGGTATGGGGACTGACGATAGTTTTGGGGTGATCGGTTGGCCATCTGTGGAGGTAGCATAGGTGTGGGGTATGGGTGCTGCATCTGCTGCTGATACTGGCCTTGATTTACAAACTGTGCGGCGTTTGAGTAAGGCTGTGATGCATACGAAGCGTTGACGGCTTGATCCAGTGCAGATCTCATGGCGACGTTGCTGGTCAGGTATGCCGCAAGCCTCCTGTTGAAGTCTGCGGAACCGGTCTGAAGATGGGCAGTGAGCCGACGGTACTGCATTGGCAGATCGTCGTCTTCCTCTTCGTACATCTCCTCGTTCACGACATCTTGCTCGGTGACACGCAACGACCGGCCTGTTCTTCGTTTGTGGATTTCTGATGCTCTCCTTGCAGACTCGACACGAGCTTCGAGACTCCGGTCACTACGACGAGATGCGGCGATGTATGCTCTGCATCGAGAGATCAGCATACCTCATGAGTGTGAGAGTGCGTCTTTGGACTCGTACCTCTCCTGGTTCTCTTCGTGAGTCCTCTCCGTCTTTACGGGCTTCGCAGCGGCAATGGTCCTGATTGGTGGCATGGTGATAGCGTGCGGGATGAGTAAAGCTTGTGAGTGCTGATGTGCAAGCAAGCAACCAAGTGCTGGTATCCCTGATGTAGAAGAGGTAGGATAGACGCGGCCAGCAGAGTGTTTGGCTAAGGCTTCGAGTTTCCCAGCGGAGTGTTTTAGGAGCTACGTCGGTAGGGGATGATGGAACCAACAACGACAGTCAGACGATGTGGATGCTGTTCGACGGCGACCAGCTGCTGGAAAGATGCCGAGGTGTGAGACGGGTGAGGGTTCGGATGGGTCAACGGGTGAGCAAGGCAGATGCAAGACGCAACGGCACGCAGAGCAGTCTAACAACTGGACGGACAGGCAGCGTCGAGTACGGTGAAGGGCGGTGCGGGAGGAAGAGAGGGTGCGAGGAGGGAAGGCTAGCTTGATAAGGACAACGCCAGGCGCTCAGCAGCGCAGCGACCCAGGGCAAGGGCATTGTTGCAGGCGAGCAGCAAAAGCCATCAGCGAAGCCGTCGGCTCGAGCGACCAAGAACTGGAATTGTCGCGCCAGCCATGGAGCTAGACTAAGGCAGCAGGTCGGGGCGGGGCCAGCAACGTTCAGGGAGGGATGGGACGATGGGACCAGCAGCCTGCCATCTTGCGCCTGAGCATCGGGTGGAGAGGGAGCGCCACCAACCACAGCTGCGCTTGTCGGGATGCACAAGATACGCGAGATCTGGGATCCTCACACGACGACGGCGATCTGGACCACGCCCACCTCATCGTCTGGACGTGATACAGCTAGAGCCAGCATCGCAGCACTGCATCGTCTCCTCGTGCTGCCGCCCGCGCAGCAGCTCCGACCAAGGCGCTGTGCTGGCCCATTGTTGGAACGAGGAGGACAAGTCAGCCTCTCGGAATCAAGTACCACAGCGTCACGCCTCAGGGACACGCTTCGGGGACACCAGCTGACTAGCAAACACACGAGATTGTCCGCTCCAGCTCTTGACGTTACGTGCCGTCTTGTTCCCCTGCCCTTCTTCGTCGCCGTCGAAAAAGTCAAAAATAGAGGCTTGATGGTCCTGTCAGGGTTGGTGCAAGGCGAGCGGAAGTGCTTCCTGAGAGATCGCTGGGCTGGGCCGGGCCTATGCCCAGATGTACGTACCGCACCACACACACTGCCAGCGATGAGACCACTCCACGGCGCTCTCTGCAAGAGGGTTGTGTTTGCGATTCCAGGATGCCTGGCAACAGATACCTCGCGACTTCCGCCACTTGGCCAACAGGCGAGCGCAGCATCTTGGGGAGCAGGCAACGCGCTTCGGTGAGGCGGGAGTGTCAACGGTGCAGAGCGCGGTTTGTTGCGTGCGATGTTCTCGTCTCTCTGCGTGCCAATCAGAGCCGGTCGCAATCTTGGAGTGGAGTGTTCCGCCGCCATCCTCGCCGCCAGAGCTCGATGCGCACAAGCGCGGCAGCCACTTTCGTCACAATCCACGCTCCCACACCCGATCGTGGCAAATATGTCCGTGCGCGCACATGGCTCCGACACCAGCTGGTATGAGCGTCCGATTAGCGAGAAAGCCAATCTCAGCAGATGGCGCTAGAATCTCGTCGGATCGCATCCATCCGGCCTCGAGGCGGGCACGGCGTCCCTTGCTTGCCTCGCCTGTACCCAGCTCCGACCTGCATGCAGTGATAACATGTCGTGCGGGTAGGCGTGCTGGGCCTGCGGATTCCTGAGGACTTCCCACATCGTCTGGACATTCAGCGGCATGGCCCATCCAGAACGCCGACCAGTAGCCGAGACAGAACGAACCAAGGGAATCGCACTGTCTGTCTCCTCTTTCGAATCGTCAACGCTCTCCACTATGGAAGCTCGAAAGCCGCCGGGCGCTTCCAAAGCAAGGTAGCGCAAACGTAGCTCTCTCCGGTGTCTCTCCCACCGAGTATCGCCAGGAACAGTGGCGATGACCTGAGAATGACGCAACAGGCGTTGCGCTCTACAGGCGGGGCCAAACTACTTTCCATCCGCTCCACGCCAAACCGGACGGTCGCCGGTCTAACGTTGCCTCAAAAACTGGAGGAAGCACTTCCGTGAAGCTCGACCTCACCCAAGCTCAACCCCCAGTTCTTTGGCTCGACTTCTGCCAAATTGCATGCTGCCGAAGATCGACATTCGTCGCTTCCAGTGATTGCCGAACTAAGAATCGTCTGTTCCGGTGGTGCCTCCGTTAATCCTACAGCTCCTTTCGTGACCTCTACGAGCAGAAGAGTTGTGCTTGCAGCGGTTCACTCGAGAACTTCTGCCGCATGCCAGTCGGCGAAGCGAGCAACTCGACCAAGCGCACGAACCACTGGAGAACGACGAAAACGGAAAATCTTGACACGCACACCCTGACCACGGTTTGGACTGCGGCCGATGTCAAATGCGTGGATCCGTTGTCAGCAAACAGGACCCTCCAAATCCTTTTACGCTGGGCCGTGGGTCTTGTGTGCGCAGCTTGGCAATCACGTCGTTTCGCAGGTTGTTCGAACTTGGCAGCGACTCACCATGTGGCAACGCCACAAACAAGTCCTTGTGGCGCAACACAGCTGCCGACAGAATCGTGCACGGATGAGTGGATAGCTGAAGTCGTTACAGCGATCCCACGAGCCTTCTCCACATCCTTCAGCCTCGCAGCCCAACACCTTCCACATCTCTCCCTTACAGCCAGCCCCAGTCAGGTCATTCTCTTCCTGCGCCAGAACAGCTCGCAGCTGGTGCTAGATACGGTAAGCACTGATGTGGCCTGGATCCCCTCTCATTTCTCCGCCGCAGAGGATCGTAGATTTCATGCACGCCTATCTGGCGCCTATCTCGCCGTTCCTCGCAACCTTCGTCCTCGCTTTAGTTTCCTCATAAGATGCAGCGTCCTCTTTGGGATTCAGCCTATTCGAGTACTGGGAAAAACAGCATCCAGGCCCACTGTGGACTCGGCTGGGAACGGCTAGACTTGCGACGTAGTCTGAGATTGCCGCTTCCCCTCACTGGGATCGTCGCCACAGCTACTTAAGTTGTGAGCGGCCAAGGAAGGTAAGCAACAAGCAGCGAAAACAATTGGGATTCTTGGCTTGATGCAACCATCGCCCTCTCACCAATAGCGGCCCGCTTCCTCATCTCATGCGAACCAACCTTATGCAGTGTCGGAACATGCGCACGCCTTTCGCTGCGACTCAGGTCAGCGGTACACGAAGCATTTCGGGCTGTGAGACGGGACGTTGGGCTATGAGGCAAGACAGAACATATTGCAATTCACCTCTCAAGCAGCTCAGCTCGTCGTACTGTCTGTCTCTTGGACCGATCATCTAATCACCTGAAGAGGTGGCACGCTGTAGGAAGCTCTTGCATTGTTGTCGCACATGCATTTACCTGCTCATAATGCACATGCTGGTCATCGGGGGAGGACAGGGTTTCGTTTGGGCGTCTTCCAGCCTCTTCTCCTCTTCATCAATCTGCTCCACACTAACGGCGACTCGGCCAGTGCCGGTATCCGCACGACCACCCCATGCCATCAACCGGCCGTCTCGTATTCCACGCACCTTCGCACACCACGGCCCGAATGTGTGTTTCAGATCTTGAGAACTCTCAACAAGCCATACAAACAACGGAACGAAAAAGGTCCCTACGCTCTCCATCCATACCATGACCCATACATAACACAGCTCTTCGTCGTCGCCCACATTTTGTCGGAGGCATCTCCGTGAGGTCTTTGCTTTTAAAACAGCAGAAGCCACGCTACGGTACGAGCTGATCGCCCATGTCACGCTTCGGAGCGCCTGGAAGAGCTTGTCGTCACAAGCGGAGGCATCTCCTCTCATGCGTTTTTCGAACACCACATAAAGCTAGGGAAACCCCACCGATGCATGCCTCGTTCTTCAAGCCCTCCCGCTATCTCGTGCATCGGTGGAGGAGTTTGATTTCCGTTGAACAACCCCAAAGAATACGTGCAGCAGCACGTCACAGGCATAGCCAATGAGTAGTAACAGCTGCGCCGTGTCCTTGTTCTCGCCCGGAGAAGAAGCCACTGTGTAGGGCTACGCAGAATGTTGCAGATGCAAGGCATTCAGTCTTGTGGTGAGGGAAGTTCGTATTCAGACCTTCAGTAACTCCCATACTGTCGGAACGCAAAGGCAGCAAGGTCTTGACCAAGCCTGGCACCTCTCATCAGGTAGACTGTGCGTGTCTGCTTTCTCGAGCCCTCTTGCCCAGCTGTGCAAACCTAGACAACCAGAAAGCCATGAGCCACCTTTCCAAACACTTCACGCTATGTTCTAGTTGAGTGTTTTCTGTCGTTTCTTGGTCTCTCTCCAGCAACGCACAGGTAATCCTGTAACCACTGATCCGACCACAACGATCTGCACCACATTCTCCATCCGTTTATCCAAGTCGTCTTCAACCCGTAATTCAAACATATTCTTACAGGACTCTGCTGCTCTCTCCTCATGCTGGTAGCTGCTAGACAGCACACTGGATGCAGCGCTAGAGAACGCGTCGTCTCAGTTCTAGCCCTTTCTCCCTTCCATTGACCCACTCAAGCGCGCACACAGACAACGTCGTGCAACACACCTCCTTATACACACCCTTATGCAGCGGCGTCGGGGCAGGTAAGGACACACAGCAGCTGAGACTGGATCGGCGTCACAGGAGTAGACTTCCACGCCCTCAGACACCCGAGGGTATGCTCGACGCCCCCGTCAGACCGACCAGGCTTCGCTCCGGAGCGCTTTCGTCGCAGATCCGTTCGTGAAGCCCACCCGCACACGCCGTCCAACGCTCGGGACGCGCGAGCACCACCGTTGCACGAGCTGAGACGGCCGGACACAACACGCGCTGTTGCAGGATCCGGCACCCACGTCGGCGGCAGCTCCGGGCTCCCTCCGTCTCGCGAAGATCCGCTTTCCACATCGCAGCAACCCACGGAACAAACGGCGCAGCAACAGGCCGTGAGACTCGCGACGATGCCCTGCCCCGCCCTCGCCGTCGTCGGGACCGTCACGCACGGCGTCGCGGCGGAGGCAACGAGAGCGCTGTTGCAAGGCCGCATGTGCTGTTGGCAAGTTTCTTACTGCATCACATCGGAGAATCGCGTTTTTCTGTTCCGCTCGGTTGCTGCAGCAGGCACGCAGAGCTACCTGAACCGCACGCAGGGTTACCTGACTGACTGACTGACTAACGGACATGCCACACCACCTACGTACAACGACTCACGAAAGCGCGGACCCATCCGTCCCAGAGGCTTGTTTGGTCACGATGCCCTCGCCAGCAACGCGAGATGCAGATGCAAGAAGCCTCGGTTTGCTCGCAACAGGGGCCTCGTAAGCCCTTTCTTTCTTGTCGCCGTAAGCACACTCGGAAAACCACATCCCCAGATCGGAACCATGTTGCGAAACCCTCCCGTTCGAACTCCGGATTTTTGCACGTCTGCGCCCTCCGGCTTGCCCTCCGTCCCTTCGTCTGCCATCTCCACACCGTGTTGAAACTAGACTTTGCATGGGCTCATTTCGCCACAGCGGCGCTGAGCACTTGTGTCCTAAAGAAGCCGCCCTTGGTCCGCTCGATGACTTGCTGGTAGACGCTTTGTGGAGGGTGGTTCATGACGACGGTGCCTTCTTTGTAGTCGATCTTGGCGTCGACGCGCGTGTCTCTGATGAGGTTCACGATCCACTTCTCGCCTTCGTCTTGGGAGAGGTTGAGGCGGGTTGACAGATCCCTAAGCAGAGATGAAGGCATTAGCTGGTGCCTAACTTCGACGAGGTGTAGAGCGAGACAATCCGAAGACCAGAATAACGGATGACGTGTGGATGGAGCAAAGACTTACTTGATGTCTATCCGCTGGTGGATTTTGCAGTAGCTCTCCGAGATGAGATGTCTCGCGCTATCGACAAATGCATCCGCCGCTGCGACCAGGAAGAAGTCGCTTCGGAGAATCTCTTCCGCCTCGCCGAGTTTCTTCTGCGCCTCCTCGAAGTCGAAGTCCACGTACAGAGCCTTGACGAAGTCGGTCAAGGGGTCGTTGTACTCGTAGCCCTCCTGCTTGACGATTCTGATGAGGTCCTTCAGCTGCTTGTGATACGCGCCAATGTTCCTCGATCGGTTACGGTTCGTAATGACGGCTGCGGCCAGATATCGCAGGATCCAGGGACAGGCGGTTTGTATGGTGTTGATGTAGGTCGGGGAGAAGAAGAGTTCGGTGAGTTTCTCGCGGGCGGGCTCGTGGTTGAAGAATGGGAAGAGCGACCAGTGGATCAGCCAGGCGCGCTGCTGCAACTGCTGAAGAGGTTTGTTGAAGAGACGTGCATCGATGCTGTCTTTTATCGTATTGAGCTCCTTCAGAGCCGCTTCCCATTCCGTGCTCAGGATTTCGGCGGCGAACTTGCCCCAGGTTGCCGCGTCTACTTTGTCGGTATTCGTGGACTACTAGAACGTCAGTCCTGCGTTCTGTGTTGCGGTTAGTTGAAGGGCGGGCTTACCAGGAAGCGGAACTGAAATAGCAACGTTGCTGCGCTGCTGTAGTCTCCGCAACTGTACTGGAATTGTCCGTAGTCGTATAGCATATCCATCATCTCGCTCGTGACTCCGTGCTGCTCTTTCAAGTAGTTGAAATTGGCAACCTTGTCGCTCCTCAAGTTGTTGGTGACTTCAGCGTCCGCTAGGAGCTCCTGTATCTTGCTGGTCTCCTGCTCAAACAACTCCCGCCGCTGCAAGACCTCTTCCCTCTTCTTTGAATACTCCTGCGGTCTCTCGTTCAGTCCGTTGATATCGGCGTACAGCTGGCCCACGAAGTCCGTCATGTTTGTGTGCTTCATCAACTCGAACTTCGCTTTAGTGATCTCCGAGGCAGGCTCGGCTTCTTGGTCTTCGAGGAATTGTAGAAGAGGGAACACTAGGTGTCGGTCGAGGTGAGGAATGAGCTTTGGGAGGAGACTGTATTCTTTTGCGACGTCTTGAGGCGGCTGTGCTTGTGAGCTGGCGCCGTTGAGCATGGTGTCTGCCGAAGCAGGTTGGTTTTCCGCCATGCTGTGTGGTTGCGCAGTGACTGATCTTATGAGGTCTTGCTGTTTCGAAGACTGGCTGAGGTTCAGGACGACTTCGCAGTTGTGATGCGGTTTGATGCGCGTGGGGGTTTCCGACTTTTCGTGTGTGTTCGCGGCCGCCAACGTTTCGCTACAAACTCCGTTCGCCGACGTCTTCGTCTGCTGCCAACGATTGAAGCTGCTTCGACGGCGCCAGCAAGTCTCGCCGTATCAATACCAGTACCAATACTAACATTCGGGCGAGGACCATCGCACTTCGTTTGACATGGCTTTCTCCCAGCCTGTTCTGCCATTTCTCCGGCCTCTTGGACCTCCTCGGCCTTCGTTCATAAGGCACTTCCTTAGGTTCTCGCAGTCCTCCCGACGTGCAGAAGGCAAGACGACCCATTCCCTACTGATAGTAACCCGCTTTCTTGTCTGACCTTCTATCCCAGATCCCAACCTCGTCGCATCCGAAGCCGCGTCGCCCTCCTATCCACCTGCAGGGACTCGTTCCATCCCTCGCCCAAAGAAGTCACACGCGTCACATCGGACATCAAAACCCTCAAACCCCCTAGAGACGTCTTTCCCCGCCGGTGCTGAGAAGTCCGCATCCGAGGCGGCTACGAGTCCTGTGTCCTCCACCGAAAGCCAGCCTCTACGAAAACAAAAACTACCCTACCACATCTCCCGGACTCCGACAAACAACCTTCCCATATATCACACGGCAAAGCGCGGCGGCAACTTGCACGAGACGCGGATACGAAAGATCAGCGGCAGTGTTCAGGCGCTGAGGGATGATCTACAAAAAGAGCTGGGAGTGCAGAACAAAGACTGTACCATCAACACGCTCACTGGGCATATCATCGTCAAGGGGTGGCATAAGGGGAGGGTGACCCAATTCTTGCTTGAGAGGCAATTCTGATGGGTGCGGCTGTATCGGTGTGGTATTGCGAGCATCATTGGGACGTAAGAGCTTGTATCTGTACAGTTATATCTGTGTTAGGCAATGGAGAAGAGCCCTGGAGACCGGATACTTTTTGTGAGCAGAGAACACTCCGTATGAAGCTGTCGTCACATCTTGGAGCTTTATAGAATCAGGCTAAGTCTACCGTCACACACCCCTTACATCGTTGTTTCGAGTGTTGCTGAACTGGTCTGTCCAATCAGTCGTAACTTCTCCTTCTCGAAATCTTGAGCTTCTTGAAGTACTCGGTCCAACTAGTAGCCAACTTCGGATCAACCGAGTTCAGAGGCTTTCGAAGGTCGGTATTCCCACATTGAGGTAACAGAAGAGTAATTACGTGCTCTTGCATTATTTTTATCGAACGCCTCACTCAAAGTCTCTCGCTCACAAGAAGCAAACGCAACCAATGGGAACCATCACCCCTTTCCCATTATTGTGAACTTCTTTGGTTTCTGTGAGACACTACGAGTGAACATGCCAGATTTTTTCTATCACGCGCCTTGTTCCAATCTCACCTTCACTCTCACAAAATGCCAGAGATGGCACTTTGATCATCTCGCCTCTCTCGGTGCCAAATGCTTTTTGCATCTTGAGTCTCAGTGTTCTTCATGGAATTTCCCGATGATAGGTATCTTACTTGTAAGGCAGATAAGCAGAAATTGCAAATTCATATACTATGCAATTTAGAAAGGTTCGCTTACCATTTGTCGGCTTCTGCTACATATCTTTTCGTCTCCTCCCAATCTTATGCAAAGACTCGCGAGTAGGGTTCGAGTCACGTAACAGGTGTATGCTCACTCCGACAGCTGCTTTGTGCCTTAGCAGAGCTCGACATTTAGGATTTCGATTCGATTGACGACTCAAATCGAGCGGAGTTTTTGTGTTTTGCCTCAAGGATGGAAGGGTTCCGACATTCTGGAACTGCGCATGGTGCATTGAGCGATCTACCATGTTATTGTGAACCGTACTAAGACTTCTCGTTTGGGCTTCATCAGCACGTTCTCCAACAAGAGCACAATTCGAACCAAGTTCTTGGTTGTGCACGGCTACCGCTCCACTTGTGACACTTCACTTCCACATTTTCTCTAACGTAAACACTTCCGACCTTTTAACACTCCGACTCCTACCAACTGAAAGTGAAACCACGACTACTAATCCCTCTTTTGTTTCTTTCTTCTCCTCTCGACAGAACTTCTCCTCCTCCTTACAAAGTCACGACATACCACCAAGACCTCCACGCCTCATCACCAACAACTCCTTCCAACAGAGCCATCATCCAGATGTCTCTCACCGAGCGAGACATGCGCAACCTCGCGCTAGCCTGGCAGTGTTTCGAGACCGAACCCAAGGTGCGCAACTCCTCTTTCCCTCCATCAACCCGCATCCATGCCCACCACCGTCCAGTCGCCTCACTTGGAAAAAGAACAACGTTCCCCACCCATCATCTACTCCCCCCCCCAATCCAAACCAACCCATGATCAAAGCCCTCTCACCTTCCCGTCCACCCACCTCCTCACCGCAACCAGCTGACCGCCATTCAGATTGACTACGACAAGTTCGCCCGCCTCGCCGGCTACACCCCCGCCTCGGGCCGCGAAATCATGCGGCGCACCAAAAAGACGCTCGCTCAGATCGCCGCGAGCGGCGGTGGGGGCGACGCCAACTCGGCCGCCAACGACGACGGCACGCCAGCCCCGGCCAAGAAACCGCGCCAAACGCCCGCCAGGAGAGCCGCCGCTGTTGCCGGTGCCGGTGCGGGCCGCGCGACCGCGACGCCGAGGAAGCGCGGAAGGGGCGAGACGGCTTTGGCGGCCGACGCGGGCGCTGCGGCTGCCGCTGAGGAGGCGGGCATGGGTCCGAATGCGAAGAAGAGGGCGAGGAAGGCGGAAGCTGCGGTTCGGGAGGGCGAGGGAGGTGCTGTGGACGGAGGTGGCGAGGACTTGGTTGGAGAGGATGGCATGGTGGCGGTCAAGGACGAGGTCATTGACGGCGATGATGGAGAGATGGGCGTTTGACGATGCCGCGCCGCTGTGCTCGGTCATTCGGTCGAAGAAGGGGGGTTCGAGGGTGCTGGCGGGACGAACTGGGCATGTCGAGCATTGCCGCTGCGTGAGGCCCTGGTCTGATGGTCTGAACAGAGGCCTGCGCTCGACAGAGGATGGGAAGCGTTTGAGAAGGCAGGAAAGCTTTCGTTTTTCACATTCAGTGAAGAAACAAACGTGTTGTGAGCATCCTGTCCAGTGCGAGTCAATCAAGTTCAAGCCCCAGGTTGTGTTTACACAGTGTGCGAGCGATTTTGATCAACCGGGCAGCCAAAAGTCGTCTCTAAACGAACAGGAAGAGTTACCAGCCGCCTCGCTCGAACGCCCCCGGGTTTTGAGATACAGAGTGAATGAAGAACGCCACGCAACGCCAAAGGTGAGTTGACGAAGATTTCCGTCTCGAAGCTTGGGCCCCGTCTGTCAAGCTTACAAATGGGCTGAACAACTAACAGTCTGTGAGCTCCTAAGCAAAGGCAATGTCCGTCCTGAAATGGCTTGAGCACTTCCGCAACATCACTCCAATCCCGAAAGCGCACACAGTTGCCGGAGCGCCACAGCGTCAATGTTTGGCGTCAATAGAGCACCCAACACCGTCTCTCTCTTTGGCAAGACATTGCCGCTCAGTCCTAGCTCGCTGCCCCTGGTCTTCTCCGCCAGCCGTTTGAGCATGCTCAGCGCCCGATGCGTGATCAATCCAAAGCCCTGGTTTTCGTGGTCAGTTCGCCTGTGGTCCGTTGGCCAGCCGGATGAATGGGTGCGCTGCGGTGGCGGCTGTGTGGTTCGGTCGGTGCTCAGCAAGCAGACAAGGCGGAGAAGCGACGGTGCGAACCCGTCCTCGGAATCAAGCCACGACCGTGCAAGAGGTGATTCAGAGCCAGGCGCAAGGGTGGAGAGGATGTCGGCCGCAAGCATGGCTTGTGTGAGATAAGGTTTTCGAGCTTCGACTATGCGTAGCTCGACGGGAGGCGCGAGGTTGCCAGACGCGCGATCGGGCACGACTGAGATGGCGAGAGCAACAGTGCGGGTGAGGAGGTCATATGGTGGAGCTGAAGTGGAATCGGATTGAAAGATCGTGCGGTAGTAGGAACGGTTTGGGTCATCGCGTGCGAGGAGTTTGGCGAGGCTGTCGACTGCGTGTGGTAGGTAGCGGTGCACCGCAGGTCGATATGGAGAGAAGCGCACGGTGCTGCTATCCGGCGATGTTGGTGGCGGTGACGGCGCAAAGGCGATGAGAAAGTGCAATACGTGGAAAGCATCTTCACGGCTTGGGAGCTCGATCGACGTCGCCGTGTTGGAGAGGAAGGTGACAATGTCTTTCATGAAGTCTTGGGTGTTCAAGTACGTTCGCAAAAGCATGTTGCGCGTTCCGAGCAGCCGTACCGCGTTGGATACAAACTTGACCACTGGCGCTGCAGATAGTTGAGCATGATTGCACTCGTAGAAGGACAGGTTGCGAAGAATGGTAGTGATGGCTATCAGTCGGTCGGCGGAACGGTCAAGCTCGTAATCCGGTGTGCCGAACTCATGGACGTCTTGCAGAGATAACTCTTCGGCGCGACAGCCGCGCATGGTGTCTTCGTAGGAGCTCAGATCCAGGATATCGGAAACCTCCGCTGCATCATCGGCAAGACCATCGATTTGTTCTCCAGCACAGTCGACGAGGACCTCAATCAAATCCTCGCACTTCTCTAGCTCTAGCGTAACCCGTTGTTCGCTGGACAATTTGACCAGGTAATCCAGGGCATACCTGACCTCCGCATGGATTCCAGATTGAAGGCTCATCGACAGCGCACGGATGTCAATGACACCCATCTCCTCCAGATTGGGCACATCCGGTCTGAGTTTTTCAAGATCTGCTCCAAGCAATGCAAGACCTGCGATCTTGTAACCGCCGTAACTGTATTCCATCTTCTTGACGCAGGGCTTGTAATGAGGGGAATCTTGTGGAGGCATCTGCTTGGGCATGGCGGCGATGCTTTTGCGGTCCGCAGAGTTGGGCTCGTTGGACGGCGGCACCTTTGCCTTCTCAGAGGCAGCAGTTGGCGGTGTGAGAAAAGTTGACCGTTGGATACTTGGCGGTGCAGCATCCGGTGGTCGACCGATTGAGCCACTTCTGTTCTGATTGAATGCCTTTTGCTGATGGCTCATGACGTTCTCGGTCCCTCGCGGCGGGGTCTGTCCATTCGTGATTGATGTTGGCGTGTTGTTCGGTAAATGTGTGGGCTGTTGGACTGAAGCTAGCTGCTGCTGATACTGCTGCAGCTGTTGCTGTTGTTGTTGCTGCTGCTGCTGCTGCTGCTGCTGTTGCTGGGCTTGGACTTGACTTTGCTGAATCTGGACTTGCGCCTGAGCCTGGGCTTGGGCCTGAACTCGCTGCTGTTGTTGTAGCATGTACTGTTGAGCCGCTTGGTTATCTGGCGCCCCCATAGGCATCATCTTTGTTGGAGACATCTGAGGCGCAGTGCCTACACCAGCCATCTGTTGTGCCTGCTTCTGAGCCTGCAGTTGTTTCTGACGTGCCAAGTGATCTCTCTCGTACTCAACGAGGTTGTCTTCATAGGCCTGCTTCACTTCTTGCGCGGCTGTCGGGACTTGCGCGGGGTTGAACCCAAGCATGGAAGCTGTTGTAGTCCACTGGTTGGTTGTTGTCACTCGTTTGCACCCACCCGCCTTCATGACAATCATGTATAGATGTGTCAAGTTTAGCGGACGTCCACAAACCATAGGACTTGGGTTGAACGGCTTGTTCCTCGACATCATCAACTGGCCCACATTTCTCAAGAAATGGTCCGAGTTGACACCCGTCAACGATGTCTGTTGGGCTGGCCGCTGTCCACTGCCTGCTAGCTGAGTTGCTTGCTGACCCATTGCGCCAAG
>NAJN01000358.1:0-24910 GCA_005059845.1 Cryomyces minteri
CGGAGAGCTCATCAAATGAGACGACAGGTATGCGCTTTATGAATCAAACCCCACGCAAAACGACTCATTCAGGCGAACACGACACTCGGTTCAAAGCAGTTGACTGTTGTTCGGAGATCGTGCGTCCGACCCCTAGTGTACAGTCCATACTGTGTACTTTGATGAACTGTTCCAAGTCTCTCAGGATTCTGTACCCGACTGCAACAAACATGATGTATCCTCTTATCTGTCTGTCTAAACCAAGTCCTTTGCTCTTTGCAAGACTTCAAATCACTATCCCCTATGCAATAGAAGCCTCTCCGAAGTCCTGGATGTTCTGTTATGAAGTCTCGCAGATCAGGTTCCTATAAGTGAACGTCAATTGAAGAAGCTGCAGTTGTGTTCGATTGCCTCGTGAGTCCAAGCACTCATGGATAGAAAGGTGATATGCGCGTGGCACATGAGCAACTATCTCTGTCAATGAAGCTGATGATCAACAGCTTCTCAGAACACTATTGACAATTTTCGGAGCTCTTTTGAGACTTCTTCAATCCCTACATCATCCTCCTCCACACAGTTGATTCTCGCTGTAGCTTCCCGCAGTAGCCCCTTGATACAACACCAGTGCACTATGCGGACGACGATGAACAGTCAGACCCCCTGGTCTCGCCTCTCTCGTTACTCGGACAACCCGAAACGAATTCCAAAGGTTGAAGTGGTGTATGTTCCCATACAATATCACTGTCGTTTTTGTGCCTGGATCTAGAGTTCCGTGCTACTACGTCATCATGACTATGTTCAATAGCTTTAGCTGAGTTTGCTGATGCTGTTCTCGCTTGTTTCCTGCTAAGACCGTGTCATAAGATTGTTGCTACTTCGAGTCTCCCTATCACTTGTCACGTACATTTTGATAAGCTCTTTTCCCATCATCCATTGTTTGATTGTACAGCAATCGTCATACTAGTTGATCCTGCTTGCTCTGCACGCTGCTGGGTTCTGGAGCTATCTCGCTATCTGCTTTATGCTGTATTGATAATCGATCGAGGAGGCTCCATCCGGCTGCAGGGTGATGCTAGGTTTCTAGAGACATGACTTGGAACGCTTTAGACATCGACTCAATCAGTCGGTATGCTTTCTTGCTTTGTCGTCAATGGATGACGACGAGTGATCCCGTGCCATCAACGAGCTCGCCACAAAGCGACCGCTTCCCCGATTGCTGGTGTCTCCCTTCTACATCATTCTGGACCCTTCAATGAACCGCTCACTACAGAAGCTTTGTGAAGAATCCATCGCGCAAGGTACTATAAGACAGCTAAAATCGCTCTTCTCATCCTCCCTAGCATCAACAGCCGGTCCGGAACGAATCTGAGCATCACAACCTTCGAGAGTCCTCTGTTTCTGCACTAGTCACTGGTTTGTAGAGTCTTCACCTCTCCACTTCCAACCACCACCTCAACTCTTCTATCTCGCAGACTCCCTCTACGGTTCTCCGACTCATCACCGCGATCCGGCATGGTTCATACATACCATTACTACTATTCAGGCTGTGGTCACACAGTGATCCACCAGGGACATGAGTGCAGCTGTTTCTACAAGCAGCTGCAGCGCATCAACGACCCGCCCCAGTTCTTCGGATTCCGTCTCCCTTTCAACGCGCATGCGCCCTGCCGTCACCAGCTTTACCGCAGACGATACGGAAGCTGCGACAGCTGCCGTCCGGGATGGCGCTTCGTACGTTGGGGTGGATGGCATTAGTTTGGTGACAGGAGACGCTGCGCGACTGTCATCCACAAGCATGAGGTCAGACATTGAGTAGGCTATGTACCACTCTCTTTTGAGGATTCTGCTGATTCCAGACAGAGACGCGGATCCTGCGGTGTACACAGATGGATATTGGGTCTCGAGTGCGGAGCGGTGGTTTGAAGGAAGACGTTGAGCCTTGCATTCAAGCGTTTGTGCCAACAGCGTCTGTTTCGGTTGCGTCATTCATCACACCGGGCGGCTTCGACCGCAGCTGATTCCGTAGAACCTCTCAATCAATCGAGTCTCATCTGTGGTAAACGTGGACGCTTCCAATATGATCATTACGTCCTCTATCCCGTTTATCAGGCCTTCCATCCTTGTCTTCATTCAAGGAGGACTTTTACGCTCCCTTACTCATCCCAGTCTTTGGTGTTTCAACACACGCACGATATCACATCTCGTTAGGAGAATGTCGAGGGCATGTTCGTAGCTTCGCTAACCCTCTTCATACCCCAGTACAGCTCAGCAGGGACATCAGGTCAAAATCCTGTTTATAGGGGAAAGATGTTACAAGATCGCGCTATCTAAGCAACCAACACGTCACGATTGCTGCTCACTGATTGCTCACCGTGCCAGCTCCGAAGACGAACAAACAGCGTGTCCTACCGCAGTCAAACAAGACGTCTGGGTCGAGGTTACCACGTGTGAGGAGTAAGACGTATCGGCCTCGCCTTCGGTAACGAATCTTTTGCTATGTCGGTTTGACTCCCAATGCTGGCTGGTCTTCTCAGCACTGTGAGGACGAACCAACAGCACGGTATTGCACCCACTCGTACAAGTCCTGGGTGTTCTGGGTATCTGGTATCTGGTGCTAAGCTTTCCGCCTGGTGTACATAATGTCAACGTCCGTTTGATCGTGGTACGGGTATGTCGAGATTCGAATCACAAATCCGATGTCAAGTTTGCGCACATGGCATGACAGTTGGTGCATGGGAAGAAGCGAACGACATTGATGAGCTAACAATGCTAGGCACTTCAGGTCCTCCTTGTCATATAAAAGAGCTAGGAGACGGCTACAACATGCAACTCGTACTTTTCACCAGATGCGAGGAGTGTGACGCCACGTCGATGCGACCTCATACTGAAAATGCTTGCGCCAACCTGCAGCACTCAGCTAACCCCGATCCGCTTCCACGTCGACCACATGGTGTACCCTAGTTGGCAATGGCAACGCAGCCGTCACCGATGCAGCAAGCCACGGTGACAGAGCAGATGGTGGAAGTCTGCTTGTTGCCGTCGGCGTCTATGAAGATTCCGTCTCAATCACACTGGTCTCACACTGGGGTATGCGATGGACAAGACAAGCTTACTGGTGATGTCCGTAGGGCAGACGGCTAAGACGCTCTGGTCACCGACGGAGATGTTGTAGTTGTTGTTACCTCCGTTGTTACCACCGGCGACGTTGCAGCAGCGAATGTTGGCCTAAATCATTCGTGAGCAAAAGCTGTTTGAATACTCCCATAAGGCGATGTCCTGACCTGGTGGGCCTGGCATTGCTGCTTGACGTGCGAGAACTTGCCTGCTGGTGGGCCTGGAAGACCACCGGCAGCGGGCATGGGAGAGGCAGCGACGACGCTGAGGAGGGCAGCGAGAGCAGCGACGGTGAACTTCATGTTGGCGGTAGTGGGAAGGATGATTTGTGTTTGGAAATTGAGTGGGTTCTTGAGGAATCGAGTAATACAGTGGAGAGCGAATGTGCTGGAGGGATGAAGAGCAACGAGAGCAGGAGCAGAGGGCCTTATGTATCCTCGATCTGCTCCTCCTGTCCGTGTAAGGATTTCGCAGAGACTTAGCTCACGGATGGATCTTCGACAAGCTGCATCAGTCCCTGCATAGGTCAATTGATTGAATGTTCTCTTTGGTGGAGTTGTTGTGGGTCTCGACTCGAGGTAGACGAATGCTCCTGGGTCTGCGGAAAGAAGATCCTTACGCATCGACGCACTACGAATGGACGGTCGACTCCGTGGAGTGCATCCTGGGTTCCGCCGCGTGCAGAGTTGAGGTCATGGGTCTACGTCGTGGTGTGTTGTCCAATGGTGAGCCTCTCGAAGTTTCCATTTGGACGACCTACCGGCGGTGGTACCCAAGTACCCAAGTACCCAAGTCTGATTCCGTGTCAAGCATGAGAACCTCCGGTTGCCCCTGAACTGGATACGCCGAAGCCTGGAGTTCCTCTAGAAAGCTGTGGAGCCTCTACGTCGGTGGTTACAATGACGATCCGTGTGATTCTCAGAAGCCCCCCAAGTTCGGAGCAGTTGCAACGTCTGTGTCCCCGAGTTCGAGGGCTTGTTTCCATTCCGCAGCTACGACTGACAGTGGTGTGTGGCTGTGGCGCGGTTCCAGGGCGTTCTTCAGCTACTCTCTTCAACCTTGTGTACACCTGACCCCCAGGAACCGACATTGCATACCAGTTTGCCACTAGAGCTGGCGTGTAGCCAAAAGTGCATGGCTCGGCCTTGTCAAAGATGCACGCTGTTGGATTCCGACTGTCGCCCTGACGTCCGTGTCCCAGCAAGACCATTTCCCCTGATGCCTGTCGAGGGTACGCTAAATCCGACTGCATCCTACTAGTCAATAGATCTTGGCAAGGAGCATGATCGGAATCTTCATGATCTGCAGTGATTGATGTGGAAGAGCGATCATCTAGTGCCCCCCGCAACGGCTGCAGAGCCATGCCAGCTCGTTGTTGTCGTAAGACGGTTCGACCCATCTCACGTGAAGCTATGGACGCCTGGCGCGTCTGACAAGCTCGTCACACAACGGCTGGACAAAGGGTAGTACTCTGGTCCTGCTCCTGTGTTGATTCGAGGCTGGGAGTTGCCGACAAACTGGAGCGATGTTGCGGTTGGACTGAGAGATTCCAGGCGTGCTCGACGGTGTTCGTTGCCCGAATGAGGTACTTCGATCTAGGAAGTCCCTGTCTCGCATCGGGGCGGTTCGTACGACATGTGGAACCCAGTAGCTGCCGGTGGGTGGTAATCGACTCAATGGCTCGAGGGTCGACACTCGTTCACTCCCCTGGCCCTGGCTAGCTGTTCTTCGATTCTCGTGGCACGGCCCGTTTAACGCGATCCTCGGCGAGTCGACGAACGCTAATGCAGTGAGGCCGTTAGCAGCTTACTCCGCGAACACGGAGCGGACACTACGGTGCCGCTACTTTAGCGGCGATCATTGTGTTCTCCACATTCCAACTGGTCGAGCCTCCGTAGATCAGAACGTCTCAGGGTACATCCATGCTTCTGTTCCTGATCGTCCTGCGTGGAGAAAACGGCGTACCTCCCCTCCCACCACTCGCAGGAGAGCGCTAGAGAATCGAACCTTCCGTCGGGGCAAGTGGAGGCTCAAAGTTCGCCCACGGCTTGCAGATTCCTAGCATCTATCCCTTCACTCTGCACATTGATCCACTTGCATCATGCGCTATCTGGCACGGGAAAGCAAAGCTTGCAACATCTCGATCGAAGCCTCTATGATTAGACGTCTTGCGCATCTGCTCTGCGTCACGATTTGTATACTGAGTGCACCGCATCTGGTGATAGTTCGCGAGCGGTGCACACCTGGCTTGGACACGACGCCCTACACTCCTCATAACGTTATCAGCTACTCGTTGCTTGTATGAACCGTCCTTTGGAAACCGCTCTGCATAATCCCTGTGGGTCGTCAACGGCAGAAGATATTGCACTATTTTGACGGCAGACTGCCTGGCCGTGTCGACTGTTGACCGATCCCCTTCTCTTTCCCATTTTCCACAACAGGCATCTGTGGCACGTTTGTCTCCATCATGTCGTCGATCCACATCTGGGGTGAAGCCGAGGTACGTAACAATGCGCAGCAAGACAAGCACCCCGACCTGGCTCGGAATCCCTTTGCACCTTGCATTTTTCAGAGGACTTGTATGCGTGTGCGAAGATGTCTCGAACACCATCGAAGAGACCAACAACCTTTGCGTTGTGCAGGCTACTGTGCTTTTGAGGGGACAAAATCGGGGTCATGAACGAGTTTAATGGGTAGAAGGAAGAATAAGGGGAAAGATAGGGGGAAAGGAACCTGAAATAGATAGACAAACAGAAGCAGCATCTGGCGCACTTCTTCTGCTGGCCATTACATGACATAGCCCGTGGGTCTTGGGCGATGGTCCATAGCAAATGCGGCTCTAGAGTCTCTTAGACTGCTACGATCAATGATGTGTAGTCGCGCCGGTCTAAGGCAAGGTGATGTTCTGTCCAGTCGTGAGCCTCTAAAGATTCCTATTTTGACGTGATACAAGCCGTTGTATCTTCACAACACCAGCCTTAGGAAACATATCAGTTGGACAGAAGTTCTTGAAGCTGTCTACTGGTGTTCGAGAAGCTCTCCAGGTAAATGTTCGCGAGCGCTGTCGTGGACATTCATACAATCGAGCATCCTTAAGTCAGCATTCTATTGGCCCGCGTAACGGCCTACGAGCGGTAGTGCCTCAGGGCAGGTACCCAAATCGGATTCAATGTCGAGCTTGAGAGCCTCTAGTAGCCTCCAAACTGGATGCGCCGAGGCTTGCAGTCATCCGTGTGGTCGTCAGAAGTCGCGATGTCATACTACTACATAGAGTAGCTATCGCCAATCCGGCTCGAGCTACGAGCTCATGCTCGGCCGCGTCCGATGCGCCAGAGCACCAGAAGAATACCCTACATATAGCTACGCTTCTTCACTCCTAGCAGCCACTTCGGTTTGTTTACACGTACTTGCAAGCAGCCTTCGGTACTCCAGCTTCAGCTTCGCATCCAAACACCACAGCCTAAGACCCCACGCAATAGCGCCTGTGGCGCGTCACCGCGTGTCGTTATCGCAACCCACAACACTTCTCCCATCCCCAAGGCCTGTACGAGATACCACCCGGCCACACTCGTCACTTGAATCACGGCACAATGGCAGCGCAAAGACCGCCAATAACCTGCCACGTCCTTGACACGACGACCGGCCGGCCCGCCTCCTCCGTCGCCGTAACTCTGACGCTGCTCAAGCCCTTCGGGCCCTCGACACCGCTCACAGCGACGACGAACTCCGACGGCCGCGTGACAGCGTGGCAGCACCAAGGCGGCGGCGTGCAGCTGCAGGAGATCTTCGACAACGCCGCCGAGCACGCCGCCGAGCACGCGCAGATGGTGTGGGCGCTGAAGTTCGACACTGCTGCCTACTACGGCGAGGGCAATACCTTCTGGCCCGAGGTCGAGCTGAGGTTCTTTGTCAAGCCGGGAGAGGACCATTATCATGTGCCGCTGCTGTTGGGCCCCTGGAGTTATACTACCTACCGAGGATCGTGATATTCCGAAGGGACTTTGTAGGGCGGAGAGTGAGCGCTCTGGGCCTGGAGGCGGGCGATTGCGTGTTCAGGAGGTCTTCGAATGCGAGGCGCGTAACTTGCAGAGAGCGACGAAGAAGTCGACGTCGCAGAAAGCAGGCTTCGCCGTTTTGTGTGCCGCCTTGAATGTTCTGACGAGATCAATGACGAGCTACGTATCGACTTCATGATGGATAACAATTCTACTCACCCGCGAAAGGAGACTCGGCCTGTTCTACTCTTATACTGCAGACCTCGTGACACTCTCCATTACATGTCTCGTACTGTTTCACGCCGAGATACTACCTGGAGCAGGGTTCCTGTCACTATGTGGTGATCAGACTCGTTCGGACATAAGACAAGGAGTAACAGCGGTGGTTGACACAGATGGAGGAAGCCGAGAGAATCCAGCGACGAGGCTTCAAGGCTATCTGGACCCTGGCCTAGAACCTGGGCTGTAAGTGCAGAGGTTCAGTGTCTGGAGCAGATTGACGGATGTTTCACGAATAGGGCGTGCCAGTAAGTATGCTTGCGACTTGAGGCAAAGGATGCATGAAGTGATCTGCAGCACGGCATGCGTCAGGTGCACGAGAAGTGTTGGATAGTGCTTTGCAGAGTTCACTTCGTTGGTACACTTCTGCCTCTATAACAAATACATGTACCAGGAGAAGCAGGAGACAACATTCAGGACCATCGCCGCTTGAGGTCATGCAGCCGTAGTCTGTGTTTCCTAGGTACATCCTGCATTACTTCTGCGGGCGGTTTGTGACGCTGGCCGGCTCGCTGGGGTGAGTACAACATGTGTGCATTAGTCCTTCGAGGGTTGGAGATGGGTAGAACTCGGCAACGCTACTGTCAAATGGCTTCGATCACCGTTGTCCATGCCAAACAGCTTCGATGGCGGAATCCATGTGAACGTACCCAGGGGGGTGCGAGCTCTACGTCTGACCGTTTCATTCCAGTTGGACTGGGCGAGGCGGTGCGACTCGTGCACAGGGCGTTGCGGCTGGCATGAAGAATGAGTGCTTTTTGTTGCAGGATGATAGGTATAACTTAGATAACGCAGAAGTCCGTTTGAGTTTCATACACTAACCTACTGCACCTTGCGTAAGACCGCGTGTGACCCTTGCAGACTGTAGGGTGTGGTAAGAGGTATGCCACTCCACGTGTGGGATCCCGGTATGAGAGTTCCCTAAATCGGAGGCTTGCTGAATAAACGCGTCTCAAACCATCGAGTCCCTAGGGGAGGTCGGACATGGGCGGCTGGACAGCATGTCCGTAGCTATTTGCGTCTGCGAGGACCGACTTGAACCAGAAGCCTGGTTGTAAGATGCATGAGTTTGACGTTCCGCATGACGGAGTAAGGATGAATGGAAGGTTGCAAAGTAACAGCACGGAGAGAAAGAAGACATTGCACGTTTCCCGCTCAACTGAACAGCCATGTTCCAGCACTCGTTGATTGGAATGACGCCCGACGAAACGCAAAGAAGTCTTGTGCATTTACTGAGGACTAATGTAATCTTCCGGCAGAGTCTCGGCGGTGGCCCGCGATCACGGTGGGGAACAGGGTTTGATGACGGACCGTGGCAGCGGGTCGAGCCTATGCTCCACATGGACTCACACCACAGCCCGGGCGCGTTTCAAGACGAGAGCGCGAAGTTCTCGTCATTGCCCTCTGTTCGCACTGAGTGCAACCGCCAAGTGAGCTTGGCTTGAAATCCATGGAGACTAAGGCAGTCAGATTGTGATCATGCTCGCGGAGGCTGATGCATGATTTCAAACAGCCACGAAGATGGCTTGAGAAAACCCTTCCGGAAGAGTGTGATAGAAGCGCAGAGGAAGACAGAAACGTTAGGGGCCGAGAAGGAAGTGAGAAGTTAGGGCTTGATGGCTGCGGCACAGCAGCCTTGTCGGCCAACCAGCATCTAGTCTACTTCGAGCACGTCTCTGTCAGGGGAATTTATAGCTGCGCAATGCGTTTTTCTTCCATTCTTAGACCAGAGTCAGCTTGGTACTGGGCGATGCAGAAGTTGGTCTCGTCTGTTCGTTCGCCAAAGCCGTTTGTCCACGCGTCCCATGTATCTCGCGCATATCTGACATACTGGAGAAGCTTGGGGATATGCCAGAGAGTCCAATCATTGGCTTTGATTCCCAAAGACTAACCATCCTAAAAGTTGTAACCGATTGCCGGGCTGTGGCTTGATCGCTGCAGGAACGCTAAGGGGCACATGTCTTTGGAGATGCTGGTGCGACGTGTACCCTATTGACGTACCTTGTGCTGACCTTCACATGGAGGAACCGCAAGGCAAGTATGAAGACATGTAATACCTGTCTCGAACACCTCTGGCGGTAGACGCACTTTCTCTAGCTTGCCGCAACTTGCGGTGAGTTCAAAATCGCCGAGTTCGGATCTCGAAAGCCCTGAAGGATTGCGCCACGGGCTGTGTTAATAGGGCCTGATCCCAGAAGGCCACGCGATGTTGCGAAACCCCTGAGTGGCAGTGATGAACAGGGTGTGCTGGTACCATACGTGATTGATCCGACGGATGTTAGACTGTGGGAGAGAGTAACGAAGCTTCTCTGTCAGCACCAATGGTGGGTCGAAACATCAGGGGGGTGCGATCTCCATTGATAGATCAGCCATTGCGTCCGACAAGAACTGATGTGCTGCATCCCGTCCCTTGGCGACGATGGTGCAAACGCCATGCGGCGTCATACCGTGTCCATGAGCTAGGAGCTTGTGATATTCGCCACATCGTGGGGGTCGTGCACCGCGATCCGTGTGAGACATAAGAAACGTCGTCAGCTGCAGGTCCTTGTGATGATCCAGTGCAGGTTTGTGTCGACCACCTAGCGATCGAATCTTGCCCTTTTACTGTGTCGTGCGCTTACCTTTTTCGGACCACTGCCTCCAATATCGCACGAGTACTCGCCCTTTCGTCCAGTGCTGGCATCGCCCTTTTCACTCGACACACATCACCTGAGGTGGCCAAAGTAGGTTGAATCATGGTACGTACACTCAGATTGCAGTCGCCCTAGACTTCCTGCTGACTTTATTTAGCAGCAGCACCTTTGAACCTTTAAACGGTCTATATAGAACCTTGACTGTAGGATTAGCATCTCAAAATCTGGTGCCCCAAGACTAGGAAGATAGATCGACAACATCCCACATCACCGCGAACTTTCCCACCTGTGAGGTGCATAGCAGGACCAAGATGTTCTAAAGCTTCGCACACATATCACAGACCTTCCCTAGATCTGAGCACCCCAGGGGAAAGCTCTCTCCTGTACATCCTGAGGACAAGTAGAGGTATTCTTGCACCAAGGTCGGCGATCCTGGTGTCGCCTTATGCAACCAGTCGAGGGCCGGTCATATCACACTGCGAAATCTTCAAGATACGGCCGGCCTCCTTCCATGGAAGATCCGCTGCAAGAGCAAAGGAGTCACTCGTGGTCTCCTCTGTCTCAAAAGGCGTTGGAGGAGCAAGACGCTCGCAACACCAGGGTGAGTTTCGGCCGCTCCACCCAGAATTTTGGGAGTCCAACTGAGAGGTCGCATGTGTGCAGCCGGACAGCTACTATGCGGAAGATCAGATCCGCGAAGAGCAAAACCAACTGTATTACCGAGTGCTCTACCATCACGAGCATCCTGATAAGCATGACGCAGACCCTCTCTCGAAAGAAGGTGCAGATTTCGTCCCTACAATCTGGCGCGGCAGATCACTTGACAGTAATCTTGGTCTCCACCGTCCGTCGCGAGCCTCGTCGAGCACGCCCCTCGAACGCGAGTTGACTATCAGCCCGGTCAATGATGCGCACCCGTGGCTTGCGAGGTTAGCATTAGCAACGACGGAAGCTGCGACGCCCTCTTTGAGGAACGCAGGAATGAGACGGAAATATGCGGAAGCTGCGGCGGACGAGGCATTAACGAAAAGATGCAGATCGATAAACGAATAGGGGCCACGGGTCGGCAAGAGAAAGCAGTCACAACGCGTGTGTGATCGCAAGTAGGAGCAGAGGAGCTGTGTATGAAAGATGAGATGCCACGAGCCATGTACAGCATGACGTCAAGGCTCTTCCGATCGTGTACAATTAAGATAGCGCTGAATTGTAAGAGATGCGAGCCGTAGCTGAGTGAAACACGCAGGCCTCTCTGCTCTCGAAGACACCCATGTGGATGAAGGTCTGTTCCGATTCGCACGTTCTAGACGTTGCAGTATTCTGAACATGTGTCGCCAGAATTTGAATCGGACGGCTGAGAGTCTGCGATACAAGCCACCTCTACGCGTCTAGCTGGCTTTGCGCAACAATAGTCAGCTGCCTGATCAGACGAAGCTGACTGCTGCTACCACGCGTCTCAAGGATCCGGTTGGAAAGGAGGCGACAGCTGCGGTGTCCGTTGCGATATAGAGACCGGGCGCCTGCGCTCCCCTGCCTGAGTACCTTGCTCGTCCGCGACTTGAACGGGGCTACGGATGCACTCGTGCTGTACGGAGCAAGTCCCTGCAGGTGAGGTACCTGTCGTGAAGTACTGTACCTGTGTTCTCGGGAATCCTGAGGTTTATAAGTGGTAAGGCTGACGGGGGACGACCTGAACGGAACTGAACCCTTGAAACCAAAACGTTTTCCCGCCCGCCCGGTCGCCCAAGCGAAAAGTCGCCCGTGTGATGCATCAAAGGCAGCCAGCCAACGGTGATCCGGCGCTGTGGGCCCAAGCAAGGAATGGGCCGAGAATCAGCGACGGTCATACAGGGCGGAAGGGCGGAGAGGCGGAGAGGAAGCCTTTGTAGGCAATGGGACAAGTCCGACACGGCCTCCATTGATGCAGACGCACACGCAGACACACAAGGGGGCGACAAAGAGAAGCAATCGTGTCGTGCAAAAGTCCGACTCCGCGCGCGCAGAACATCGTCACTTCCAAGATCGCAGCTTATTCTTGCCCAACCCCTCCAGCTTTTTCAGCTGGTCCCTGCTCCATTTAGGGCCAACCGTCCCTTCTGAGACTCCAACCTCATTGTCTTATCTTCGCGACCTCTACCCTTTAACCCATCATCACCTCCGCCATTACCTACGCGCCCATTCGCACAGCACAAACACCACTGTCGTGAGACATCCTCTCTTACCTGAAAACCAACTCGTCCAAGCCTGCTATCCCTAGCATTGCACCTTCACCTCCATACCTAGCGATCGCCAACTCACACGCCATTCTGAGCCTCGCAGTCGTAGAATGAGCACGCAAAGCCGTCAGCACATCCGAAAGCCATCCGTCGAATTCGACCCGTATTCGGCGGCGCACATCTACTATGGAGAGTCTCACACAGCCAAGAGACATGTCAAGTCCAGGACGTACTCGACGGTAGGCTCGCCTCAGATGCACGTAGCATCAGACGGACGCTGATACGCTCCTGGTTCACAGATTGATTCGGGCACCCGCCGTCCTGGTCAACTCGTTGGCACAAAGGCGCCGATGAGACGATCAAGTCACGGTGAGCCTTCACGCAAAGCTTCAGTATGGGATTTCGACCACTGATACTAACAAATGGGCAGACGAGCATGGACAAGCACCACGCAAATTCCTCGTTCCAGTAGCAGAGACCTTGGAGATCCTCCTCTCTCGAGAGGACACCGACAACAACGTACAGATCACAATTGAAGACGACGGACCAAAGGTGAGGAACAATGGTGTACGCATGAGGGAACATGCAGCTGACGCACTGTGTAGACTCTGTCACTGGGAACGGTGGCTTCTGATGGCTTCAATCGCTTCGATGTTCGCGGCACCTATATGCTATCCAACCTCCTTCAGGAGCTCACACTTGCCAAAGGCTACGGCCGGAAACACATCATCCTCGATGAAGCACGACTCAACGAGAACCCAGTAAATCGTCTCGCTCGACTGATCAAGGATTCGTTTTGGCGTGGCCTCACACGACGCATTGATGGCTCGAACATCGAGAAAGTGGGAACTGACCCCAAAGATTGGACTGCTGATCCACGGCCAAGAATATACATACCTGTCGGAGCACCGGAGCAATACGAGTACTACACGAGAATTGCCAGAGAGCATCCAGACATGCGGTTAGACGTGCAGTGGCTCCGTGCGGACTGTGACAACGACGAATACGTTCGTGACCTGAACACAGCACCCGGTTTGTTGGCCGTCGCTATGAAGAGAATCGAAGACACACCTGCTGGCGAGCCAGATTTCGAGGGTTTACCTTTCGTAGTGCCTGGAGGTCGATTCAATGAGCTGTACGGTTGGGATAGCTATATGGAGTCCTTGGGACTGCTGGTCAACGACAAGGTCGATCTGGCAAAGTCCATGGTACAACACTTCTGCTTCTGCATTCAGCACTACGGCAAGATCCTCAACGCAAATCGATCCTACTACCTCTGCCGCTCTCAGCCTCCATTCCTTACAGACATGGCTCTCAGAGTCTACGAGAGGATCAAACACGAACCCGGATCTCTCGAGTTCCTTCGCGAGGCAATCTTGGCAGCCATCAAAGAGTACCATAGCGTATGGATGTCTTCGCCGAGGTTGGATGCCGAATCAGGTCTGTCGAGGTATCGTCCTGGAGGCCTGGGAGTGCCGCCAGAGACTGAGGCTTCACATTTCACTCACGTGCTCGAACCATATGCCAAGAAACATGGCATGACGTTCGACGAATTTGTGAAAGCTTACAATTACGGCAACGTGTTCGAGCCCGAGCTAGACGACTACTTCTTGCACGATCGAGCGGTGCGAGAATCGGGCCACGATACATCATACAGACTCGAGAAAGTCGCAGCTAACCTTGCCACAATCGACCTCAACTCTCTTCTATACAAGTACGAGACTGACATTGCCCGTACCATCCGCGCGTTCTTCGGTGACCGACTGGTTGTGCCGGCCGAATTCTGCACCAAAGATCAGAAGGCGAATCGTGTGGAGACATCCGCGACCTGGGACCGTCGTGCCAAGAAGCGACGGCAGCTCATCGACAAGTACATGTGGAACGAGGAGAAGGGCATGTATTTTGACTACAACACCGTCAAGAAAGAGCGTACAGACTATGAGAGCGCCACTACCTTCTGGGCCATGTGGGCTGGCGTGTGTACGCCCCGGCAAGCTGGTTTGATGGTGAACAAGGCTCTCCCCAAGTTCGAAGCGTTCGGTGGCCTTGTGTCCGGAACCGAGGAGTCGCGCGGACGTACTGGACTTGACCGACCCAACCGACAGTGGGATTACCCTTTTGGCTGGGCGCCGCAGCAGATACTCGCCTGGACGGGTCTTATGCGTTTCGGATACGAAGCTGATGCGCAAAGGCTGGCCTACAGATGGATCTACATGGTCACCAAAGCTTTCGTGGACTTCAATGGCATTGTCGTGGAGAAATACGATGTCACACGGCCGGTAGATCCGCACAAGGTCGAGGCGGAGTATGGCAACCAAGGCAGTGACTTTAAGGGCGTGGCCCGAGAGGGGTAAGTCACAACTACTGTCGTTTCAGCGGATTGCCGAAGGGGAACATGTCACTGATGGGATCGCAGATTCGGCTGGGTTAATGCCTCCTACGTCTACGGACTCCAGATCGTCAACGCTCACATGAAGCGTGCCCTCGGTGCTGTCACCCGCTACGACGTCTTCCTCAAAGCGGTCGAGTCTGAGGACGCTAGTATCTTTTAGCCTCATTAACTTCGATACCTCCTATTTCCGACTCGTTTACAGTAACTCTGGGGCTACAGGTGGAGGCCTTGGCTTTGTCAAACATCGGCGCCTTGTTTGCTTTTGCCCAGGGCGTACGGCGGGACCATCACTGGCTTATCTAACGTTTAGTGTCTATTGGTAACTCTTTAGTGTACTTCTAGGCGGTGTCGACTTCGACAGGGCTTGGCTTTTCGGTGGCTTTCGTACTTGGTCAGGCTTTCGGCGGGTATTAGAAGGACAAGTCGTCGTTTGCAACAGCATTTCTGGTAGCAGCACCTCGATACAGGTTTTGAAGTAATAAAGTGATATCCACCGAGTCTTTGATACATACATTACCTGTCAAGTTTCAAACGCACAACTAGCTACCTTATAGGCGCCGAAGTGTCTTCTGAAAGCACGCCGTTATGAAGAGATGCTGGATGTGCTGAGCTGTGCTTCCAAATCGCCCCTTTGTAGTCCAGCGGTGTTGCCACAGGAAGTAAGTTATGCATGGAGTAGTGAAGCGAAAGTCGTAGAACACCGCACGCCATGTCGGGCTTAGCGCAGATCTCCGGCCTATGACACACTTCCCGGACGACGCAAAGAAAGCGACTGCGCCATCACAAGCACAAGCACAAGCACAAGCACAAGCACAATCACAATCACAATCACAATCACAAAACCCCCATTCGAGCCTCTACTTCCTTCCCTCGCCTCCACCAAGAAACACACATCTCCCTCATTTCGAGCCTCCACTCAACTCTCACATCCACAACCCACCTCACGCAAGCCTCGCCCCCACCAACACACCTCACCTGCTCCACAAAGAAAGCACCACACGACCTCCCGCGAAGATGTCAGAGGACTGGGACACCGTGACCAAGATCGGCAGCAAGACGCGCGGGGCCGGTGCGTCGCAGAAGGAGACGGTCATCAGAGGCAAGAGTGCTCTCAACGCGGCGCAGAGGAGCGGCGGCATCATCGCCACGGAAAAGAAGTTCGGAGCCGGGAACGCCGTAAGCAGTCTCTCCTCCCCCTCAGCCAACCCTCGCCTCCAGCACCCCTTCGCCACCAGAGCAGAACGCATACACACATACACGCATACACACACACGCACATACATAACGGCCGCCGGGCACCTCGCCCATCTCCAACCCCGCAGGCACCCCACAGCTAACTCGCGACTGCGACGACAGGCGACGAAGCCCGCGCTCGAAGGCCAGCACCTGACGAAAGTGGACCGGTCCGACGAGATCATCAAGCCGAAGACGGTCGGCACGCGCGTCGGCGACGCCATCAAGGCCGCACGCGCCGCCGCCAAGAACGACAAGGGCACCACCATGACCCAGAAGGACCTCGCCACAAAGTGCAACACGACGCCGACCATCGTCGCCGACTTCGAGCGCGGGACCGCCGCGCCCGATCAGAAACTGCTCGGCACCATGGAGCGCGTGCTCAATGTCGTGCTGAGGGGCGATAAGATCGGGGAGCCCAAGTTTCCGGGGAAGAAGTAGGGCGCGTTCATATTGAGGGGGGGGGAGAGAAGGGGGTTTGTGTCCATGACGATGGGGGCTGCGAAACGCTAGGAGAAAATGGATGAGAGCAGAGCGTTTCGGTGGTGTGGTCCGGGTTGGGACTGGGACCGAGGTGGTGCTGGTAGACGGGGATTTCGAGCGGGCGCTTTTTTCCTTCTAGCGTTGCTTTGATTTTCGCACAGCCCATGACCGTCCGTAGCTTCGTGCCGAGCCGAATCGCCGGAGACTGTACAGCCTCCTGAAAAGAAAAAGAGAGGAGAACGCCCAACGTCTCGCACACGGGTTGCACCGCCGCCGAACTCTTCTAGAACCCACGTCCTCAACCGCGAAAGCGAGTTTCTTCCCCAGACTTCACTCCTGCAATCGTTTTCTTTGACCAGCGCGAATATGGCACGACGGAATGGAAGTCACCGCAGAAGCGAAAGCCCAGATCGGCAGGGTTCATATACATGGCACTGATTCGTGGATGTGCATTGGTTCGCGGACATGCAGAGCACGGCTGCTAAATTACTCCGAATGTCGTGAGGCCTTGAAGACGGTCAACGGACGCAAAGAGGAGCAGTACATGACCCCCCCTCCCCCCCCCTCCCCCCCATCCCCCCTTCTCCACACCCACGGGTACAGAACGACCCTCGCCAGAAACCCCGCGAGCCGGAACGGAGCACGGCGACGGGGGATCCCGTCGCTGCGACAGCTGCGTGGAAGCACCCGCACTCGCACCCGCACCCGCACCGCGCGTAGAGGAACAAGAAGGCCAAACGCAAAAACGGCAAGTCCTGGTATCGTGGTCGTGACGTGCGTCGCCGTGTGTGTTTTGTTGGTGTTCGAACCGCTGCCGCGGAGAAGATGGCTTTTCGGGAGTCGTCCGGGTCTGTTTCCCCCGTGTGCGTGTGTGTGTGTGTTTGTGTTGCTGGGAGTGTGGAACGGGGAGGAGTGGGGGAGGTGAAGCGAGTGGGCAGCCGTGGAGGGGGGTGCTGGCGATGGAAGTAAGAGCGCGTGAATTCGAAGCGGCGGGCGACGGTTGGCGGTGACTGTTGTGATGGCGTGATGGAGTGGGGAGTGAAGTGGCAGGACGCACAATGCGCCAACGCTGCCGAGAAGTGTGGCGTCGAAAGAGAGAAGGCAGCGGGGTATGCTGGTAGTAACAGAGCCCCGGAGGGGCGGTGTTGCGTGGCAACGACGTACCGGCTGCGTAGAAGGGCAGTCGTGCCTTTCCTCAAAACCACCCGTCCTCCCCACCCTTCAGCACCAGCTTCCCCAGCACGCCCGTGGCACTGTCGGAGAGGCCGCCAAAATGCTGTGGACTGGGCCCGACGATCCTGCCCTTGGTCCACTGCAGCAGAGCCGTGACGTCCTGCGCAGAGATGTGGTGCCAGGACGCCTCGCCACAGGTGCGGAGAAATGTGCGCACGAACTCGTCGCCAGCGTACGCATGCAGCTGCGGGTCGAACGCCGAGGTCTCCGAGACCTGATTGCGTGCGTTGACGTAGAGATGCGCCCACAGGACCAGAACCGCCAGGTAGACAGCCCAGTCTTCGAACAGCAGGCCTGTCGGCTCTTCGGGCCGCTTCAACGCCACCTTCAGGATCTTGAGGGAGTGGTTGATGGCGCGGTCGATGGGTGCGTCGTAGTCTGCGTGCATCGAGCTGGTGAAGTCGTTGTGTTTGGACGCCCAGGCGCGCAGATCCACCTTGGCCTGCACGTATTGGTCGTTCGTGTCGAGCCGGCCGCCGACGACCCACGTCTCGCCTGTGACGGCGAGGAGCTCGCGTATCGGCGTGCTCTGGCATAGCATGGCGAAGTGGTACGAGAGTTGGGTGCGGTTGTGCGGCTTGACTGCGGGAGAGACGTGGTTCAGATTGCTGCCTACGCTGATGTAGAATGCTGGGTCTTGCTTGTTGTTGCTGCAACGGTATGCGAGAATCAGGGCGGACACGAATACGTCACGCGCATTCGTGGCCGCTGCGAGAATGACTGTCGGGTCGTCCATGGCTTCGTGAACGTACTTGACTCGAAAAGTATGGCCGGCAGATTCTTCGGCCGCTGTGTTGCTCCACTGCTCGTAGGAGTCCGCCTCCCATAAACTCGTAGAGCAGGGAAACGGTAGGTGAAAATCGAGATGTTCACTGTTGTCTGCCCGACCGAAGAACATTGCTTGCTGTTGATCGAGAACGTACCAAGCAAGCAGCAAGCGTTGTCTGCTTGTCAACTCGATCCACGAGGGCCAAGAGGAGCCCAAGTGGGGTTCTGCTGGATTGTTGTACAATTGATTGGTACTGGGGTCAGGTATTGGTGAACGTGCGCTATGGTCTGCAGAGAGCTGTGTGTGGTGAGTAGTGCGTAGCCTAAAACTGAACGTGGATGACCAACCATCTTATACAGATCTGTAGATCTCGGAGACAACCCTGGCACAGTTCGCCGGCCTCTGTATTGGGAGAGGTATTCGATGATAAATGCGGCCTGCATATCGCAAAGTCTTGATGGAAGTCGATTATCACGTGCGCGCTGCTGGCACTGTCAGCTCATCGGGGATGCTAAACGTCGGCAGCTCGCTAATAACTACCATCTGCAAGCACTTCTGACAATTCTTGAGCAGTGATCGAGCGCTCTCCGCCGCAGCCGCATCAGTCGAATACTGAGCCCCCACCGACAATATTGCCGCGCGTAGAAGGGGAGCGGTCTCTGTTAGGATGAAGGTAGGTCGATGGATAACAGGGAACAATGGATGAAAGTGATTCCAGAAATTTTCAAGGTATTGCTCTGCCTTGTGTGACTGCGTTGATGGTGCTTCGAAAGAAGACAGGCCTAGAAGAGCTTGCTCGTCCAAATCGCGCGCAGCCATCAGCATGGCTGGAGCCAGCTGTAACGGAGTGTGCGTGGTAGAGGTCTCCCCCGAAGGAAAGTACTGATGTGAGCCAGAGGTTGACATGTAGGAGCCTTCCGAACCAGGAAGAGGCTGCAGGTTGGGCGGATTCACGTCGTTCTTCAAGTTTGTCCAATACTGTGGAAAACAAACACTGGACGGTGCAGATATAGGTGACCTTGGATATGCTGAATGAAGCCATGGTCCAACGTGGGAAGCGTTTGATGAAGTACCATGCCGATAATGCGGCTGGCAATACGGCTGACCAGAATCGTCCAAGCTGCAGTGAGCTTGTCCTGGGGAGCCGTACTCGCTCAATGAGGATTGGTACGGCGAAGGACTGCACTGCTCGGCGTACACGCTTGTGCAGGGGTGTGTAGGGCCATCCACTACGTCTGATGGCTGCAAGAATTGGTGGCTTGCGCCATCTTTGGTCAAATGTATCTCGGTGGCGCTGCAGTGTGGACGTCAGTCTTTGCTCATGCAGAAGTATTACAGCTGAGAAGATGACAGAAAGTGGAGTACTGCATAGCCAGTAGCACTGAAAAGCAAGGATGACTGTTCTGCAGTCTTTCTCGCTTCGAGACTCACTTGAACGAGTAACCAAGAATATCTCCCACAGGCCACGGTATAGGAGACGGAGTGACGTGAGATGGCAAATACCTTGAGCCTGTTGTCGCACTTGTTGACGTGTACAGGGCTGGCGAAAAAGATTCCACTTGTGTGGCGAGCTCGTGTTCAGCTGACGTGTCAACCGCCATTGAGGCATTGGGTAATAGAGCGTTCGTGCTTGCCACTGAGTCCGCAGCTGAACTTCGGCTTGTCATCGAGTTTCTTCGCCGCGCACCGTCTGGTAACTCGCTGTGGTCGTCGTTAGTGAGGGTCGGAATTTCGCATCGATGAAAGCGTCGGACGTACTGCCTCTCTCGGTGTCGTGACAAAAGATCGGGACGATGAAACGTCCTACCGCAGGCTAAGTCGTCGCATTTCAAGACACCCGGCCGATGATTCAGCTTGTGTCTCCTGATCACATAAACATGTCAATCCCGTGGCTTTTTCAGAAGTATAAGGAGTAGTGGAGGCCCACCTCAGATGTTCATTACGAGTGTATGACTGCGTGCGGTCAGTGAGCCTCTTCGCTTGCTACATAGTGCTGACTCGGAATCATCCATCGAAGGCTTCGACGGCCCACATAAGGACTTCGGATTTTTCTTTTGATCGCTACAAATTGGTAGAGGAAGTCTCACTCAACCGCCAACATTTGACTCGAGGTTGCGGAGAGACGTGGGGACGCCTTCGACAAAGCGAGCAACGGCTTACCTTTCCGCATTCATCGCAATTGTGGACGCGATGACCTTTTTGTGCTTTGCTGACCCTCCCAGTCTTCGTGTATGAGACTCTCTCCGACGGACTGGTCGACCGTTGCATTGTGGATGGCTGATCACGGGAGGACCCGACACAGTGGGGGCTGCGAGTTACTGACTTCAACTTTCGACAACGGCGTTGAGAGGGGTGTTCCTGCTCCTCGAGTACAACACCTGATGATGAAGTGAACACTCGACCTGATTTGCGACGTGGAGGGTTTCTCCTGAGACTGGGCTTTGAGGCCTGTCGTTCACGGTCCAAGGCCGAAGCCGCCCGACGTTGGTGAGCCAAAGTTGCCATGAGTAGCTTCAGTGCAGATATAGGCCTAGACAGGACGAGATCTAGAAGTGGGCAGAGTCTGGCTTAAAGCCGAGTAGTAGCTCAGGTAAACAGAGTCCCGAAATTTGAGTGACGCATTTCCCGCAAGCTGCGCCAAGGATGTAGCACGTTTCAAAACGCTGTCCGTGGAGCGAAGCTCGAATTGGATAGAGGCTTGGAATGAGACCAGAGTCCAGAAATCCACATGTTCCTACCCGATGCTGTTGACGCTCAGGGTGGAGGGAGCAGCTCCAGTGGTAGTATGCGGTCGAGTATCTTTAGTAACACCTATGAAGCCGAGGACGGAAAAGGCTGCGAAGCTGTCCCATTTCCAGCTTGGGTATAGGTGATAAGACCAAGCTCGCAACGAACAAATTCTCCAGCAGGAATAGCAAGGGTATCGTCGCGTTTGGAGGGGAAGGGGTTTCGAAACACAATTGGCCGTACTGGGCTCAGCATGGTCTGGAGAAAACGACCGCAGCGAAGCATGGCCGAGCTCGTCCCTGCATGGAGATATAACCAGGCACGCGCGTGGAACAAAGGCACAGTGGCAACAGCCATGGCTTAGCGAAGGCGCTGATCTGATGAGGACAGCGGCTTGACCTGCAGCAGGGTTGCCGGAGTCGCCAGCCAGAATGTCCAGCCGTTTGATGGCTTGCTGTCGCACGTTCCGTTGCAAAGCTTGGCATGCTAGCTGCGGCGTGAGAGGAGCTTCGCGAGTAAGACCAGTCTGCGGACCGTCCCATCTTTTTCTGGCGACACCGCTGGGCTGGCACTGGAATGTGGAACTATGATTAGCTTGCGTGGAGGTGCCTGATTTGGGGCTCGGCCGTGAGAATGAAGGGCATTCTGGTCTGCGGCATGGCCACGTTCGAGAGCAGGCTCGGCTGCACACTGCACGCTGCACGCTCTTTGCTAAACATATCTTCGAGCGTTTTGGAGCTTCCTCGAGCTTCACTATCACACTCACACTCACACTCACGATGCGCGCACCGCCGTCCACATGCTCGCGATCGGGCGGAGAGGGGCACTACTCGAACCCCAGCTCGCAGGGTAGCATCGGCGACCGAGGAGAGCGCTGATCGTTTGATAGCCGAGTGGCTCACCAATCGCCGTCGCGGCTGCTATGGCAACTCCCCGACGCCTCGTCCGGAGTCTCCAAAGGTACAGGTAGACCTGAGCGCCGAGGGTCGCCCTTGTTCCTGTTCATGTTCATGCCCACCCGGTCACGACAGCGTGTGGGGAGGCCAAGGCACACAGGACGGCCGTGTCCCGAGCGCGCCGGCTTCAGCGAGACTCTCGCTCGAGACTTCGAGACGTGCGGTGGGTGGGAGGACTTCCATTGGCTTCCGTCCCTGCTGGCTGTCGACGAACAGGCGGGGCGGGCGCGGGAAACATCGGCCGCACGGCTTGGCGTAAGCTCGGATGAAAGATCTATCCGCCGAGACTCTATTCTGGTGACGGTCCCGTCTCTCGCTCGACTGCAGGGCACGAATCTCGACAGGGGCTAGTTCACGACGTGTCCTGTCGCTGTTGCTGTTGCTGTTGACTTACTTTCACTGTTGCACAGCCGGACCGCATCGCTTCGTTCGCTCTGGGCGTTGGCGATTGGCTATCGGCAGAGTGATTTCACGCGCCTCCAGCGTCGAGTGTACACTGCAAGGTACCTTGGTGTACCTGCCGGCCTGTAATCCACCGACGCAACCTGCAGCGTCGCCGGAGCTCTGCTGTCGCTCGCAGTCGCGACGCAGCATAGGGTATAGGGTGCCTCGGCGAGGTCGGTCGGCAGGAGCAGCCCCGTGCAGAAAGAGGAAAAGGTAAGGTAAGGTACCAGGTCTGCAATCCTCTCTGCGGCCTCTCCGCCCAAGCCTCACCGGCAGGGTCTGAGTTCCGTCCCAGTGACCAGAGCGCCAGCACTGCAAGCCGCAACACGAGCGGCAAGGGAACCCTGGGTTGTTGCTATTGGGAGACATGCTTGTCTCTTGCGCACATGACCCCTCAGGCACCTGCCAACCGCGCACCCTGTATCTCCAAGCGGGAGTTCCACGTCGCTGTCGGGATCAGGACGCATGAGCGGGTGCAGAAGCCATCGTACGACGAGGACGTCAGTGGCCGCCGTGGAGGTGAGGGAGGGACAGGCTGTTGTCCGTCTGTCCTCGTCACCCTGCACCGGGACCCAAGCAATGCTGCTGCTGCTGTGCGAGCCAGGCGTGACAGTTGAGCTGCTGGGGTGTCTGCCGTGCGTGATGCGCAATAACAAGCCAGTCCCCCACGTGGATGCACCAGCCGCCAGTAGCCGATCCCTTTCACCTTTGCGCATTGCGTTGCACTCCTGTCTCACCGCCCTGCAATCGACGCGCTCGCCCACACCGACATGGCTGCGTCCGCCGACGCTCGTCCCCGCCCGTCGCTCATACAAACACGGCGGTCAGCGTCGAAGACACGCGATGCTGGGACCTTCCCTCTGCCGTTCTTCTCAATCGTCTCCGCCGTACTCCAGCACGTCACTCGCCTGTTTTTGCCCGACTGGATGGCAGTCGGGCACGCCGACGTGGAAGCGACTCGACGACGGCCAGCTCCCGGACGCCGCTCCACGATCCGCTGTCGAGCTTATTCCCGCGTCGATCGGCCAGCCAGATTCCTGCTCTTTGATGTGAAGTGACACGACACGTTCCTGTAGAAGCGACTCTCGGTGGTCTCTGGTCTAGTCTCGACTGGTTATCCTAGCCTGTCGTCCACCCTCATCTGCCCAACTCAAGCCACGATCCACCTCTGTGCCAGGATCGACAAGCGCCAGGTGTGATGTCTCATTTCGAGGATGGCAGCCTCCCGCCTCGTCGACGGTGGAGGAGGCTGCAGAGTCTCGCCGCACTGCTTCACCGTCGTGCTGGAAACCCAGTCGGGTCAGGCAGGCCCGTTCTGTCCAGAACACGGTTGCACCCGGCAGGTTCGTGGTCTTCTCAGCATCTCCCATATCATCATCGTCTCCCAGACCAACCGTGAATAGGGCGATGGACGAGTTCTCTTTTCCTCAGATGATACCGACGTCCGGCCTTGACCGTCTGTCCCAACTAGCCAGCCGTAGAACGCCTGATCTCGCATTGAGATTGACTCCCTTCGCACGTTCCGTCGTAGGACTCTTGTGACTAGGACGTAGACCCCACCGGTCAGTCCGCCGACGGGTACATGGCCTCCCCTGGGAAAGACACAACCCCACAGAAAGCTGCTACCCCAACTCTCTCGGAAGACACAACGCCATCAGAACGAGCGGTCAGCACAACGGTAACGATATCGAGCAGCGGTCAGCCCGAATTGGTATGTATCATCGCACGATTGTGCAGCAACAGCCAGATTGGGACGCCGCAGTTTTCTGGACGAGGACGACCACAACGACAGGTTTGCAACGGCTGCGGCTCGCTTGAAGATAGGGTCGACGTGCGTGTAAGTTGAAGGTACTGACAAGCACCACGAACAGCTGAGGTGTAACAAGAACGGAGTAGCTGTTAGAAGTCTGCCGACATGAATACAAAACAGCTGTCAGTGTGCGTGGGCTCGATTGGAGTACATATAGTGGCATTGTACATGGAGGTAGCATAGTGTTGCAAGCCTACCTCAACACCACCGCACCAGCCCCAACCAGCTCATCAGTCCCTATACTCGCTCGCTCCACTCGACTCAGCAGACGACGAGCTCGCGGACGGCCACCGCGACAGCTCGTCCGTCCCGCTCCCTCGCTCGACGTCCTTCTTCCCCAGCACGACCCTCTCGCACCACGAGCACCAGCTCCGCACGAGGCCCTTCTGCTCCCTGCCCAGATAGCCGCCGCGCTCCCTCTCGTCCTCCCACTCCTTGACCGTCGCGCCCACCCGCACCCGCTTCCGCACTTTCTTCTTGACCACGCCGCCGATGCCCTCCATCTCCTGCGCCAGGTAGCTCGTGCCCTGCCAGCGGCCCGCCTCGACGCGCGCGAGCTCGCGCTTCAGCTGCGCCAGCTCGTCCGCGTCGCAGTCGATTTCCTTCTCCACGTTGCGCGCCGCCAGGCACGCCGCGTGCCGCCCGCACTC
>NAJN01000359.1:0-24890 GCA_005059845.1 Cryomyces minteri
GCTTCCTCAACGGTGTTCAAGTACGATCGGAAGAAGAAGCTGCAATCAACATTAAAGGCGTCACAAGGGCCCTTCCTTTTCCCGTCAAAGGACCAAGTTTCGTGGATCAAGACAAAGTTGCTGAGAACTTCATCAAGAATTTCTTTCCTGGGTTTGATTCAGACCGGGCAACCCTGGCGAACTACTACTATGACGCTCGATCCGACTTTTCACTGTCAGTCAACACCGCAGCGATGCGCGACCCAAATCAGCAACAAACTGGCGTACCACAAGAATGGGATTCGTACATCAAGAAGAGCAGGAACCTGAAGAAAGTCACCCACTTACCGGCACGCATGTCACGCCATTTCCGTGGTCCGCAAGCGATTGCCGAGTGCTGGGCAACACTACCAACCACACGACACCCGGATCTCGCCATGGATCCATCAAAGTGGCTCATCGAATGTCAGCCCATACCGTACGTGCCAGACCCATCTGGCCAGTCACCACTTGGTGTGTCTGGCTTGCTTATAACCCTGCACGGCGAATACGAAGAGATCGACGTGCCTAGTGGACAGGCGAAGAAGCAGCGAAGTTTCGATCGTACCTTCGTTCTCGGTCCTGGAGGAGGACCAGAGGGAGTCAGAGTGGTCAACGATTTGCTCACTGTCAGAGCTTATGGAGGGTTTGCGGCTTTCAAGCCGGAGGAAGAGAACGCAGTGTCAGCGGTAGCAGCAGCACCGGGCGCACCCGGTGGCATCACGGTCGAAGTGGTGGAGCAGATGGTCGTGGAGTTGACGAAGCAGACGGGTATGCTTCCGCAATACTCGAAAGACTGTCTCGAGCAGGCGGGATGGGATTTCAACAAGGCGTTGGGAACTTTCGCGGCCGTGCGACAGAACCTGCCTGCGGAGTACTTTGCTCAGGCTCCGGTGCTGGTCTAGTGGATCGACGGAGGGCAGGGAGACGGAGGACGTTCTTCAATTGCATTGGGTGGAGGTATCTTACCATCGGTTGCATAGATTGGCGCTTGGGACGGCATGGAGTTCTATACCAGTCAAAAGGGTTTCTTGATTGTGTAAGATCTAGCCCTGCTGATGAGGCCACTCGCTCAGAGCACATCTTGCCATACTTCGTAACTAAGAGCAATCTTATAAGTCGCAGCTCGACTTCGTCTTCTTCTCACTTGCCTCAGTGATTTGCCTGAATCCACCCTCCGTCAGAGACTAAACACAGACCTCGGTTGTCAGACATGACTCGACGACCACGTCCATCTACAACGCTACTATAAACCACCACGATGGCCATGGGCTGGACAAGGCAGCTGCATCATGGCAACTCTGACCCCAGCGTCTGCGGTATGATCCCCTCCGGCCTCCTTACTGGTTGCCCACGCTGATCGCTGTACAGGCGGCCGTTGCGCGTCTTCGCGCCTACGTACCCCCTCCTACGCAGTATCACAGCCTGCCCTTGTCGCGGAGGGCAGCTGTTCTAATACTGCTGTTTGCTGATCGCAAGGGGGACTTGAGAGTGGTTTTGACCATGCGCGCGAGCACGCTGAAGTCTTGTGAGACTGCCAACCGTCGCGTGGGCGAGCATTCAGCTAATGAGCACACACGCAGACGCAGGACAAGCTGCACTTCCTGGAGGCATGGACCCGTGTGATGTAGAGTCTCTTTCGCACCTGTCTTGCTGATTCGACATGTCAGGCAAAGCGGACGCCCTCTCCGAAACGCCCTTCCAAACCGCGCGCCGCGAAGCCTACGAGGAGATCGGTCTCCCCCTGACCGACGCCAAACTACCACCCCCCTTCAAAGTCGAGCACCTAACCGAGCTGCCCGCGAACCTCGCCAAGACCGAGCTCGGCGTACGGCCGTGCGTGGCCTTCCTGTCCGCCGCGTCCTCCGCGTCCTCCGAGCCGGCCCCAGACGTCGAGAAAACCATGCTCCCCCGCCTCGACGCCAAAGAAGTCGCCGCCGTCTTCTCCGCGCCCTTCCACAACTTCCTCCGCGCCACCGACGAGGCCAGCTACGCCTCCGCGCCCGCCTCCACCTTCCCAGGCATCGAAGCCGCCGGCTTCCCCGCCGACTGGTACAAGGGCACCTGGACCAACTGGCACGAGAGCCGGTGGCGCATGCACAACTTCTACGTTCCCGTCGCCGGCCAGACCGTCACCAAGCCCAAGCCCTCCCGTCCCCACAAGACGCAGGCCGCGATGCCCTATCAGCAGCAGCAGGACGTCGTCGACCATCTCGACGGACTGAGCAGGTACAGAGTGTTTGGCATGACGGCGCGGATCTTGGTCGATGCGGCGCGCGTCGCGTACGCCGAGGAGCCGGAGTTCGAGCACAATGCGCATTTTGGCGACGAGGAGATGATCGGACGCCTGATGAGGATGGGGCGCTTGGGCGGCGTGAGGACGAGGGACGACGAGCTCACGAGGGAGGATCTGATCGCTGCGGCGAAGCTGTGAGAGAGAGGATGGAGGGGGCGTTGTGTCGACGTTTGGCAGTGTGGGAATTGGACGTCGATGTTGTGCTGTTCTAGACTATAGAGCCAGACATTCTTGGCTGCTCTACACCGCGCTCGCCAGTCGTGCCGCATTCGTTACGAAGTACTGTTTGGAGCAGGGACTCGACTCTTGGCCATCTGCCAGCATCTGCAACCAGTCGCCCAGGCTCTATTTTGAACGATAGCGCTTCCTTGAGGCCTACAGCTTGTCCACACGTTCGTCTCAACCTTGTCATCGCGGCGTCGCCTTCACCGACTTCTGAAAGCTCCTACTAGCTCTCCAGCAGCAGCCTATACGTAGCGACCTCAAACGCCCTGACCTCGATCTCGACGCCCTTGGCCCCCCTTTCCACCTCCAACGCTTCCAGATCATCCTCGAGTATATTGCACTTCCACACCTTCGCCACCTTGAGCGGGCCCCATCGCAGGAAGCCCCTCGCTCGCCCCCCCAGCGCATCGTAAACCCGCAATATGACGCTCTTTCCCTTCCGCACCGGCAGGTCCGCGCGGCTGACGTCCTCATCGTCCTCGCCGCGCTTGACGGTGTCCAAGACCAAGCCTTCCGAGCCCTCGATACGGAAGGCGGACATCAGAGGTGCGACTTCCGCGGGGGTTGGGTGCGAGTGCACCTTCATTGGGTTGTTGAACTCAAACGCCGTACGTACCGTCGCTTGGCCCAGGGGACCGCTGTGCGGCAGCAGAGCCCAGCGAATGTGATGGCGGCCCATGTCCGCATGCGCGTCTGGAGCTTTGGGCGCGCGTAGCAGGCTCAGCCGCATGACGTTGCCGCAAGTGGCGAAGCCGTATTTGGAGTCGTTGAGGACGCTGACCCCGTAACCGGCCTCGGACAGGTCGGCCCACTTGTGGCAGCAGACTTCGAACTTGGCCATGTCCCAGGTGGTGTTGTAGTGCGTGGGCCGGCGCACGATGCCGAATTGCGTCTCGTATGAGGCGGATGTGTTGGTGATGTCGATGGGGAACTCAACTTTGAGGAACTTCATCGTTTCGCGCCATTCGACTTCGGCGTGCATCTCGACGAAGGACGTGTGGGACGGGATGGCGGCCGCGAGGGAGATTGTTGTTTTGACCCAGCTGTGGTCGCTGATCTTTTGCTCGGTCTCGACGGCTACTCTGTGCGGGCCATGCTCAGTGATGACAGTTTTGCCGGGCTTGAGTTCTTGCCGCGAGTTCAGGTGGTAGACTTCGACGTCCCAAGCTTGCCAATAGAGCGGCTTGTCGTCGAAGATAACGTACTGGTTCGCTTTCTGGCCGGTTGGAATTAGTTCTCGGTGTGCGGCGATGTCGTAGAGGGAGGTTATAGTGCCGCCTTCGACTTCGATTTTGTATTGGCTGTTTTTAAGTTGGAAGACACCTTTCTTGATCTCCTTGACAGAGGCGAACGATGTTGAAGCCGAAGTTAGGGGCTTGACTTCCGTAATGCCAGTCTCGCCGCTCACGAGACCGAATTGCGAGGTGTTCGCCGTAGCAGGCAGCTTCGTGATCTGTGACCGGGCCCATGGAAGAGTGTTCAAGGCGACCATAGTGTTCTTGTCTGAAGCATCCTTGCTAAAGCCAAGTGCGGACATTGCGTCTGCCAGCAGCTTCTCACCGGTTGCAAAGACTTCAGCGTAGAGCTGGGCCCTGTTAGCAAGACTTCTATCGAGAACACTAGCAGACTCACCTCATCTGAGTCGTCATAGCACATCTCAATCGAGCTGCCTGGCAAGCAGTCGTGGAATTGACACAGCAGTACATTCTCCCACATATCGTCAATGTGTTTTTTTGGGTATTTGTACCCAGACTTCTCTCCCTTCAGCGAACTCTTAATACTGGCGAGCGTTGACAGGTACTCGATGTCGTGCAGCATGATCTCCGAAGTCCGATTGTTGCGTTTGTTCTTCGCCTGTGTAGTGTACGTGCCGCGATGAAGCTCGAAATACAGCTCGCCATACCAGGTCACATACTCTGTGCCTTGCTCCGCCTTCTTCTCTAGCCGTGCGAAGAAATCGTCCACTGACTCACCCATCTTGATTCGCGGTAGCAGACCAATCTTGTCGCTGATGCCGCGACAACGACGAAGCTTCTCGATATGCTGGAAAGTAGGACCGCCTCCACCGTCGCCCTTGCCGAAGACGAGGAGTGAGGTCGGGTCTTGGTCCATAGATTTGTGCTGCGTTACACTACGCTTGACATCACCAAAGTGCGCCTCGGCAGTGTAAGTCTCTGAAGGTGCCATGTGGCATATGACTTGGCTTCCGTCGAGCGACACCCAGTTGAAGGTTGTATGAGGGAAGGCATTGATATTGTTCCAGCTCAGCTTCTGCGTGAAGAATCTGCTCATCCCAGCAAGACGACAGAGCTGCGGCAATTGTGTGGAGTAGCCGAAAGTATCTGGGAGCCAGAAAGTGGTACAGCGTTCGCCAAAGTGGCTCTCGAAGAAGCGTTGACCATACAGAAATTGGCGTACGAGGGACTCGCCGCTGGGCATGTTGGTGTCGTGCTCTACCCAGCTGCCTCCTATGGGATGGAACTTGCCTTTCTTCACCTGGGATTTGACGCGATCGTAGACGGACGGATACAATTGCTCGAGCCACTTGTACTGCTGTGCTTGCGAAGCACAGAAGCGATGCTCAGGATACCGATCCAGCAGGTCGCATTGGTTCGACCAAGATCGAGCAATCTTTCGCTTCGTCTCGGCCCAGGGCCACAACCAGCAGGTGTCGATGTGACAGTGTCCTATACCGCTGACAATAGCCTCTTTACTCGTGCCGTAGACTTCCGCAGAGTCCACATCGTCACCCAAATATCTCCGAGCAATCTTTCGGCATTGCTGTATGGAGTCTTTGCTTCCATTGCCCGCTACAAATGCATCCATGATCGAGTTGCACACCTGCAGCGCTTCATGCTCTTCCCAAGAATCTTCCGGAAACTCGCGTGCAGCATCTCCAATGATCCAGAAGTCGAAGTACAGCGCTCTGGCCTCGAGATTGACGGCAACAACATCCGCCTTCTTGAGCTTGAAGTACTTGTCCGGTTTCGGTGGTTGGATTTGGTCCCCTCCTGGTGGGTTGCCAAACATGCCGTTACAAGCCATCTCGATGTAGAACATATGCTTTTTCCCATCTCTAAAGCTCTCAGGCAGCACCCATTCTGTTCTTTCACCATCACCTGTCAATCCCTGGAGCGGGTGGCCATCCTTGGTCCATATAAGTCCTTCATTGTTGGCATCCCAATGGAGTTCCAAGTGTTTCTTATCCTTCAGATTCGAGGGAATAGTCAGCTGGACCTTGAACCAATGCGTCGACCAACTGGGGCCGAACTCCTTTCCGACTGTCGTGGGTTCGAAGTCGTGAGACGTGGCATCTTTGAACGTGGGTCGCGAGAGATTCGGTGGGGAGTAGACCGACAGCTTGATACACGATTCACCGGATGCTCGACCTTCATAGAGTTTGCTGTGGATTGCATTGTCAGTAAGCCTTGCACCACGTCCAGCCGTTGCTGCTCGAAAGTGTCTGTCAGGAGGACCACATTACTCACGGGAGTAATCCTTGCTGCTCGTATTGCCCGTCACTTGTAAACTGACCCAAACGTTCCTTGGCAATGTGGTGGATCTGCTTGCCCACCGGACCAGCCGAGAGCTTTGGATAGTTGGAGTTTGAAGACATCCTCGATTGTGTCTCGCCGCCCATGTTGGCTTCGAGCTGCGGAGGAACAGAGAGTTTCGAGGGTCGTGATGCAGCTGCAAGGGCCCGGCAAGCTCCCCCGCAATTTGGTGGAGGTCCATTGGGGGTTGGGTTGCGCTTGTGTTCAGGCTAAAGACCACCCGTCAAGACTGCTTGCCTTAATGAGATGCCTTCTGTTATCTCTGCAATTCTATATGAAGGGAGGATCAGAGGACTAATGAGTGACTCCTCCGTGTTATGCTAGCTTCGGTCATATGAGAGCATATCCGCAGTATCAAACGTCCGATCAGGCCTCAACACCTGCTCCTCAACGTCCAGAGCCACAGGCACCATGTTCGACCTTTTCCTTCCCGTCGAGGAAGGATGAGAGGATCAGAAAGCGTCTGAGAGGACGTCACGAGCAAAAAAACCCATCAGGCCTCGCGTAGCTTCATTCGGCCCCTGTGGAAACCGGTTGTGGCCCACGAGTTTGAAGGCGGGAGAGCTCCGAATGCCTGACCGCCTGAGTAGGGTTAGTAGTAGTTGTCAAGGAGCGCGGTGGAAAGAACAGTGTTGGAGTGTAGTACCATTGCGATGCCACATCGGGTCACCGTTTCTCCCGAATCAATGCTCCATGAAGGACGTCACGACCCTCCTTGTCACGAACAACGCCTCGACGTTCTAATTGGTAGGTGCCAAGAAGTGTAGCCAAGCAAAGTGAATAGGAACCTCAGAGGAAGGCGTAAACTGAGTACCGTTTGACAGAATCATACGGTGAGAACACCAGGTTGTCGTGCAGTGCATTGATCCCAGGCCACCCATGTGCCGTTCGTATTGCTGCTTAAACGCAGAATCTTCCGTGTGGATAATTGTTCTCATAGCGCAGAGTGAATACCACAGGTCAGATGCCATCTTCCCAAACATGACGTACTCTCGAATGACCCCGTGAAGAAGCTATAAACGTCTCAACGACCTTTAATCGCTTGCATAGGTCTTCTTCAAGGCGACTTCGGGGGCGACCGAAGGGCGACAGAACCGTCTGCGAGGATTTGATAGCGTGAACGCAGACTGATTGGAACAAGCACAACAGTGAGTGCTGCAGTCTGGCTGAGAGAGTAGTTCAACAGAGCCCGTCATACTGCTGTTCCCGAACTTTACGTTACTGGGGGTTTCGTCTAATCGGCTTGCAAGGAGAGCCGTGACGACACTCCTAGGTTGACGATTGAGATCGTCCCAGGCAGACTGCTTGGACGGATAGGACACGCTTCCTAGCAGACGGCCGTTGAGTGTGCTATACCTGACAAAGATGTGCAAGTGTACAGCAGTGACACAACACAATGATCTGTCTCTGACGACTTCTTTGAGGAACGAACAGCGAAGCGAACATATACCAGAACCTCATGGCGTAGTTCGATCTATTGATCTAGTACCTGTGGAAGAGGCTTACACAACTATGGAGGTGTCTTCTAGCAGTCCACAGAAGAAGAAATGGCAAGAAGTGGAACGTGGAAGGAAAGCGGATGTGGACTGAGACACGTGCAGGCGGGAGAAGGGTAAATGCGAGGAGAAAAAGGTGCTGAACGGTACAGTACTGAGGTAGGTCTCTCTCGTTGTCCTACTGCTAAGTTACAAGAGTCCTCGCGGGTATGGTGTCTGTGATGGTGTGTCTTTAGTTCCTTGGCCGCGCAAGCGTGCCCCGGCTTCTTGTGCAGAGTCTCTAGTCGTTGAGAGCAATGACGGTGTAGAGAGGTAGGAGAGTAGTGATTGACATGGAGGACGGACTGCTCGCGGGATCGCGGGGGTGGTCTTGAGTTGCTGAACGCAGTTTTGGTCGAAGAGTTGTTCCGAGATGGGAAATCCCGCGGACGTCCAATATAGCTTCATCAGTTGGCGGGCTCTTTGCAGGACACGTCTGATGCGTCCGTGTTCTCTGGCTGGCGATGTCCATCCTCTTGCACACCACTGGAGGGAAGGCGGTGATATGCCGGGAGATCGTCAAAGGATCCTTATAGACAGCTCGAGGCGCATCAGGGACCGTTGAGAGGCGGCGTGCTACCACAGGCCATGGCAGCTGGCATATAAAACAGTAAGGTAGGAGATATCAGAGATGCGAAGGGACGTTCCTACCCACCCGCTCCAGCAGCTTTTCCCTCCTCGCTCCTCCTTCAACCCGGACCGGACGGACATGGCTGGGCCCAGGCACTTCCAACAGTAGTGCCCGTGTCGGCTCTCCACGATTTGCTCATCCCATCATGCTAAGATTAGGATCCTTCGAGGCAGAGTTTAGCCTACGAGATCCCTACACGAGCGTGCTTCCCAACGGCCTGTGGTGGTTGGGACTCCTTGGCACGACCACTCGTCCGCAGGCGGCGCCATCGCCTCGCTCTTCCCTGCCCGTGTTTCATGTAGCCCGTTGTCTGAATGGTAGTGCCCACGTATGCCCTCAAGGTGCACGGAGACATAACCGCAAGCTACGGCCCCCTGCTAGCCTGGCACGGGCTACGCAATCGATCCACCGTCGCCGTATCTTGTGGTGTCCTCCACGAACTCCAGTTCGCATTCAGCATCAGCGCCCGCATCCTTCCATCACATTCGTTTTCCAACAGGACCACGTTTAATTGTTAATAGCTGCCACTGTCGTTGGTGCTACGGGTCCCAGCCCCCGTGTTTCATACCCAAACCCCAGATCCACAAAAATTCCTCACTATGGAGCAACCAAGCGTCGGTCGGCCACGGTCCAAGTCTACCTTTAGCTTCCGCAGCACCAAGAGCGATAAGAGCAGCACCTCGAAGCCGAAGATGGATCTCCGGGAGACTGAGGCAGACAAACGGCGCAGCAAGTTTCAGCTAGGCTCCAAGGCAGATCCGAATGCTGCTATGAATGAGTCGCAGCCCGGTACGTCCTTGTCACCACTCCACTTCATCTTGAAGATCAATGTCGCCCTCTCTCGTCAACGCGCACGCGCCGGTAGCTGTAGCTGACCTCCCACAAGCTGACACCGCCATTGGTTCTCTGACCATCCGCGCGACGCAACACAAAGATGCCTACGGTAACCCCATAAGTACGTTTCACCTCCTCGGCCTGTGACTGTTCGAAGTGCAAGCTGACACCTCTCTCCTACAGCCGATCCGGACCTCTCCAACCCCACGAGGCCGAGATGGGAGCGCCCGTTGGACACAATCAGATCTTTCGAGAAGGCCATAGATGGCGGTTACAAGCGGAGGTCATCGATGAATCGTGCTGGTATGTTTGTAAAAGTCCCTTCCAAGAACGTTGGCTTATATACGTGACTGCAGACTCTTCAGACCTGGCATCTGGGATGACTAGCCGCAGAAGCAGTTACTATGCTGGTACGTTGCAACCTCTCAAAAAGTCTCTGACATGCCGCATCTTGTTTGTTTCAATGTTGTTCGGCTCAATCTTTCTCTCTCCACGTCTCTTTGTGCATACGGTGCCAAAGAGGAAGGTCCATTCGGCGTTTGTTTTCAAGTCTTGCCAAGCATACTGCCGCGCGTTCTGAGCTCGACCGAATGTTGACAGTCCTGCCTCATTGGTCCAGTACTGAGCTGCCGAGGCAAAACGGCCAGCTTCAAGGAGAACGTACTGACCAGTGTCCAGGATTTGATCTCAATCAGACCACTAGCCGCCTTTCGCAGATCGGAGGTGGTTACTATCAAGGTAGAGGTGGTCAATCCCGTCCAGACAGCTATGCCGACAGCTACGGACCTCCACCAGCACCTTCGCCAAGGAACCGGTACAATCAACGCGTGACCTCAGACCCGGTCCTGATGCGGTACAACAATGGCCAGAGCAACATGCAAGGCGTCTACCCGCAGCTTGGCTACCACCAGTCGTATGACACCGTCAATACTGGTGTCACGAACGGCAGTGACAGTACTGGTCCTTGGGCAAACTCGACAGATCCAAGCAGTGAGAATAGCTCCATCGATAAGGTCAACGCGTTGACGAGCAGACCAGATCAATCCGGAGAAAACCATGGTTCCAACGGACCTAATGGACCTAATGGACCGCAGGGACAGTTCCGTGGTCCCATCATGGAAGAGTATGGACCGGGATCAAACGGCGGCGCATATCCGAACCCGAATGCGTTTGGACAGAACGGCTATCCTTCGCAGAGTGGCAATGGCTACGCTCCTGCTCTCCCTGCGCACACCAGAACTCCTCCGAGCCGCAATGTCATCAAGCTTGGCGGAGATTCATCTTCGTCAGCATTCACGAGCGCCAGTGCCAGCGGACCCACCTATCCGGCTAGCTCGTCAAGACCGTCGTTACAGTCAACGCCGAGCAAGAGTGAGAAGAAGAAAGGCTGGCTCAAATCGAGACTCAGCAAGAAGGACTGAAAGACATACGATGACCACAGTCTCTGTGCAAGAAGAGCGGCCAGTACATATATAATGAATAATGACGTGTCGCCGAGCCATTCTGGGCTCTGCATTTCTATGGCGTTTCTCCGGGGAATGGCATCGAGGGTTCACTTCCACCTGAAGAGTCGCTGTCAGCGAATTGAGGCGCGAAGAGGCGTCAGGAGAGTGCGCGACTTGATGCACTCAGGAAACATGTCGTTTGGGCCCAGGCTGCCTTCGACCTGTTGGCAGCGATGAGACCTCTCTCTTAGTAGTTCGTGGAAGGAATGTGGATGGAGAAAATTTCATGTTGGACATGTCAAGCTGTCCTTGCAAAGATCCAGTCTTAACCTTGAGTGTCACACTATTCTCTCCGACTCCACCCACATTGAGACACGTAACGGCATAATTTGCTTTCGACAGTGAAGGTGACCTATTCGGTCTTCCTCGCCTTCTCCTCGGCCTCCAGTCTGTCCGACTGGTCCTCCTTCATCGCCACAATTACGTACCCTATCAGTACTATGTTCGCCACGATAGCGGCTGTAGCCCCGGCGAATGTAGTATTGCCTTGCGCGTGTTAGCAAAGATCTCAGCTGCTCCTAACGGTGGTACCATCACATGACTCGCATCTCGAGTCCAGTGGCTTACCTCCATATATCGTATTCAATGTCAAGAAATACGATCCTATCGGCAATGTGATCATCCCAAACGTGAAGCCCAGCAGCTTGAATATGACGGACCTGCTGTGCTGTTAGCTTTCCGTGAGCTGTGCTCTAAGCCGCTGATGGGAAGCAACGCACGAGGGCACCGCGGGCGCAATATCTGACTTCCGCGGCGCAGATGTGTCTTCTTTCTGAAATGATCGCGCCTCTTGCAGTACTGTTCTTCTAGTCGCCATTCCTGCTGGTGCGTATGGGACTCCTGACGGAAGGTAGGTGGATTTATTGGTGTGATTCTTTGTTGTGGAGGGAATATCGATTAGTGACGCGGCTCGGCAGATGCCGAAGAGGTTCGCGTAAAACGCGTCTGGTCCAAGCAACTTCAATTGTCTTGACATCTTCTGTGTCTGCTTCTTCTCAACCCGCGCCCTGGGTTGGAGTCTCTGTGTTTGTTTCTGGGAGAGCTGCGTTGAGTCTTACGTCGTATAGGCTCAATACGCCTGCCAATCTGTCAGAACCGTCAACCAACATCTCCCGGCTCCCTTCCTTCATGCCAAGCTCTTGCGCTTCTCAGACTCACTCCAAGTGGTCCAAGTGGTCCAAGTTGTGATCTTACAACGCAATGGCGGACAGCGACCCGATCTCATCGGGCACAAGCACACCAAAAAGAAGGAAAACAGCAAACGGCTATACGGCAGTCTCCCAAGGATACGACTCTCAAAATGACAGCGGGGACGAACTCTTCGAGACTGTTGCAACGCTTCCACCACCACAACCACGCGGGTCGCAGATGACCTCTCAAGGTCTTAGGTCGCAGATTGTGTCACCGAGACCATCGCACATCACTCAGCCTACGCAGATCATGAGCACTCCGATTGCTCACAGAATCGCGTCACCATCGTCCTTTGTACCCGCTAGGGTCGCTTCACCGTCGCCATCTGTGCAAGTTACCGCATCCTCACCCGCCCGTGCTCGCTCTTCGCCTGCGTCTCAGAGAGCACCGGTAGCGAACATGAGAGGAGGAGGGATAGCCATGCGGATGGCACCGCCAGGCACGATGTTCCGAGCTCCGTTTGCGGTGCAAGCACAAGTATCTGCCAGACAATCGACTCAAGAGGTCTTCAGTGACGATCTGCCGGTGCATCATAGTGACTCTTCAGACAACGAGGGGCAAGGAGTTGGCTCAAACATCCAGCCTACTACGTTCACTTCGGGCCTAAGTAGAGTGCAGGAGTCGCCCATCAACTCAGTGGAAAGATTCAAGAACGTTACCTCACAATTTGCGTTCGATAAGCCGGCTCTACAGACACACTATGCAGACGATATGGCTAGTGCATACGGCAAGTCGAGACGAGCAAGGCCACTGCAATCTCAGACTGGTCCGGCTCGTGCTCAGCCGGTTACAGACCTCGAACTAGAAGACATACCAGACTACGAGTTGAGATCGAAGGTTCAGAAGATGGCGCTGGTTTATGCCCACAAGAAAATTCGCACACTCTACGATGCATTGGTCAGGAAGAGAGGGAACTTTGATGATGCGTTGGCTTACATTGTCGAGCTGGAAGAGAATGACGAGAAGCAACCTCCAATTGATCTCACAAACTCTGACGACGAGCTCGGCGTTGCGAAGTTGAATAAGCCGGCGGCGCCAGCAGTCCGCAAACCTTTGGCAAAGCAGCAGGTCAAGGCACCTAACAGGTCCATTCACGACAAGTGGTCTTCCACTCAGGCTACCCATAAACCGGCGACCAAGCCCGTCATAATACCTTAGTCACCTGCAACACCACCGAGGCCCAGAAGAAGACTGGTGCAGGGCAGGAAAGCGCCTTCGTCGCCCATTCTTGCCGCCTCTGCACCAATTGTCATTGACTCTGCTTCAGATTCCGGTGTTGGATCAGAAGAGGAGATTGTAGGGGACGAGGGAAGCCTGCTCAACTTTTTCAACACTTGCTCGGCTCAGGAACTTGCGGATTTGTCGAATCAACCAGAGCAGGTCGCAAAGATAATAATACTGAAGAGGCCGTTTTCAAACCTAGACGAGATCAGGACCGTGTCAGACACATCAACTACAAAGTCCGGCAAGAAGAGTGCGAAAAAGCCAATTGGCGATAGGATAGTTGACTTTTGCGAAGACATGTGGACTGGTTACGAGGCGATTGATCAGTTAGTGTCACGCTGCGAGGCTCTTGGAAAGCCTATTGCGGAGGCTATCCAAGCATGGGGGTTTGACGGAGCAGTGAGAGATGGCGAGATGCAGTTGACCAGCTTTGAAGATGCGCACGACTCTGGCATCGAGACTCCTGTGAGCTCTCATCCGCAAGCCAAGGCCAAAGAAAGGAAGTTTCTCAAGCAAGCAGAGATCATGAGCAAGGACCTTACTATGAAAGACTACCAGCTTGTCGGTCTTAATTGGCTCAACCTCCTCTGGGAGAAGAAACTCAGCTGCATTCTTGCGGACGATATGGGTCTCGGAAAGACTTGTCAGGTTATCTCGTTTCTATCACACCTCTACGAAACCAACATTCAAGGACCGCACCTTGTGATAGTGCCAGGCTCAACGCTAGAGAACTGGCTCCGAGAGTTCCAGAAGTTTTCTCCAACACTCCGTGTCGAACCCTACTACGGCTTGCAAGCGGACAGAGCTGAGCAACGTGCTCGGATTGAAGACGAAATTCAAGCTATCAACGTGATCGTCACCACGTACGACACAGCGACCAAACCGGAAGATGCCTCATTTCTGCGTCACCTCGAACCAGTGGTGTGCGTCTACGATGAAGGCCACGCACTAAAGAGCAGTGGCACAAAGCGCTATATTCAGCTGATGCGAATACCCGCACAGTTTCGGCTTCTTCTGACCGGTACGCCTTTGCAGAACAACCTCCAGGAGCTAGCATCCCTACTCGCCTTTATCATGCCCAATCTCTTCAAAGAGCGGAAGGACGACCTGGCCCTTATATTCAAGCACAAGGCAAAGACTACCGATGCAGACCATGCGGCTCTCCTCTCAGCGCAGCGTATTGCACGAGCGAGATCTATGATGACTCCTTTCATCCTTCGAAGGAAAAAGCACCAGGTTTTGAAACATCTGCCGGCGAAGACCTGCCGCGTGGAGTACTGCGAGCTTCTGCCATCTCAGAAGAAGGTCTACGACGAACAGTCAGCCGTAGCAACACAGGTGCTTCTGGATCGCGCGGCGGGAAAGGTGAACGCAAAAGCAAGCAACAATCACATGATGGCACTACGTAAGGCTGCTATCCATCCTCTCCTGTTCCGTCGCATCTACACCGACGGCCTGCTCCATAAGATGACCAAGGCCTGCATGAGAGAGGTAGAATTCGCCGATCGCAATGCCGACTACATCTACGAAGACATGGAAGTAATGACTGATTTCGAGCTCAACGCCTTCTGCGAACGCTATCCCGACACCATGGCCAAGTTCGCCCTCGAGAACGACGAGTGGATGGACTCAGGCAAGGTGCAAGCCCTCGCAGCTCTTCTCCAGAAACATAAAGCAAAGAAGAGCACGGCCTTTCGCGGACGCAACCAGAGGATGCTGGACTGGATGAAGAGGGCGCTGGGCCCGGACGCGGACAAGCTGCTGGAGGCCGGCGAGGAGCTGGGAGAGGGCTTCACGGGCGGAGCCGAGCCTCCACTCCCTGATGCGTGACTTGCGGGAAGGCCGTAAGTTCGTCTCTCTGGTAGCTCGACTTAGCAATGCAATGTCGTTGTCTCATCCGCCGCGCCACAGACCAGTGCCTCGTGTCTCTGTGGGTAGGTCCTCGGGCATCGCTCCCTTCTGGCTGGGCCGTGTCGCTTCGGACGAGCCCATGCTGCGCCTTCTCTCTCAGCAAGGCGTCACTCGTCGCCGGCCTGCTTCTGCCGGCGAAGCGTCGCAAACGTTCACGAGTCCATCGCCGTCCAGCGACTACGTCGCATTAGCCAGAAACACCGAGTTCCTCCAGGATACCTGTGGAGGCGTGCGGCGCCGCTGCTGCTCGAAGGACTCGGGAGGGTCCCCGGTGTCTCACGACCGATGTGCTGTGGTGGCCGCCTGCGAGCTGATGCCACACGGCGCGGCGCGTTTGGAGACTTGCATCGTCGATGATGTCAATGGCGGAAGGTTGGCGACGGGCTTGTGGGGGAGGAGGGCCGGGCTACCGATCGGCAGCTTTGCAAGATGTGAGGGACGGTAGTGGTCTTTGAACAGATTGCGAATCCCAACTACGCCGACTGCACGGCAGGAGTTGGGGAGATTTGATTCTCGAGCTGTGTCCAATGATGACCACCCAAAAAAACGCAGCGATTTGCGCTTCCGAGGCTCAGTAAATATATCTAAAGTTCGGGTTCTCCTTGTCCGTCATGTCACCACTGTTATCGACATATCAGCAATGCGTAGCATGTCTCGTTCATGGGGAACAAACTCACAAGGCAGTAGCGTCCAGATCCCTGCCTTCCAAGCCTCCTTCCTGAGCAGCCTGCAACGCGTCTCTCCTGTGATTCTCCCTGCTGAGCAAGAACCGCAGGGCGAGGACAACACCGACCTCGATCAAGTGACTGACGATCATGCTCCAGATGCCCAGGCTGTACCCGGGCGCTTGGGCGGTTTTGTAGAAGAAGGGGCCGGCAATGTTGCCGGTGCAGTAGCCGAGGAACAGCACAGCGTTCGTGACGACCTTCTTGGTGTGGCCGGCTGTGTTTGCGGTGGTCAAGGACAGGATCATCACGAACGCTGCGTTGTAGGGGCCGGTGAGGTAGTAGCAGATCAGGCGGCCGGCTCTGGCGTGCGCGGGCACGAAGCGCAGTCCAAAGGCACCGCAGATGTTGGGGACGAGGTAGAGCAGGATGAACCAGCATCTGGTGTTTGCGCCCTTCCGCGCAAAGTAGTCGTTGAGGAACACGCAGCTGAGGATGGAAAGTGCAATGATCGCTCCGTAGGGGATCTGCATAAGCGTTGTGACGAGCGTCGAGAAGCCGAATCCTTTGATGATCAGGGTTCCGAAATTGGAGATGCCACCGTTGGGGATGTTGCCGACGGTGCCGAGAAGGAAGAACAGGTAAACTTTGGGGTCTGTGAACGCTTCTAGGACTTGGTAACCCTTCAGGTGCTTGCTCTCGATACCCGTTTGGCCTTCGCGCTTTCGCGCCACAGCGATCTTCTTCTCTTTGAGGCTCAGGCCCTTGGCGGTGACGGGAGAGTCGGGAAGCATGATGAACATGACGAGGGTAACTGTCCCAGCTGGGATGGAGCTACTGCGCTTTGTTGACGGCTCCTGTCTTTGACCGGACTTGCGACATATGGCACGGTCCCGCGTGGTCCGACTTCAAGCGGAGCATTCTGCTGGCTTGCAGAAGGTAGAGCAGTCCTAAACTCACGGTGTTGGTTTTGCTGCCCGGAAGAAGACTCCTGATAGGCAGGCAGTCGCGTCTGGGTCGCCGACGTTGCTCCAGAATCGTCGTGCCGTACCTCGAACGTGTGAGAGTCTGAACTACGTGGGCTGTCTTCGTCGTCACTGGCCGACGGGGGCACACATTTCAGCTTTAGCTTTACGCACGATGTACATGGCCATGCGTTCGTCGTCGCACTGTCGCATTTTATCTTGCGTCTTCTACATCCCTCGCAAGCGCGCATCACTGTACACTGGTCAGCAAGACGTGGACTGATAGATGGATTTCTGGAAGCGTACCCTTCACTCGTTTGTGGCGGTTGTATTCGTCAACGAAAACATAATCTGAGAGACGCAAGTCAGGTTGTGAACAAACAACCCAGAGCAGTAGCCGTCTGCCATCGCAATCCAGGGTTGACTTACTTTTCTGATTCTCTTTGGGTGCGAGGTTCGGCTGCGTGAGAGGGAAATTTTGCGTCTGTCGGCTGTCTGCCATTCTAGTGAGACAACAGATGTCGCCCTCAGTGATACCAGCATGAAGCAGTCCACAACATCTGTCGATCAAGAACGGATTTGCGTTTCCAAGTGAATCCCGAGTCGTGGCTGCTTCGTCCGACGTATATATGAAACTTAATGCAGATGGCGCGAAGCTGGACGGTTCTCCTGCACCAACTTCATAAGACGTTGTCCAAACTTTTCCCCAACACGTCAGGTTTCCTCCAGAACAGGCTGCGAATGTATACGATTAGCCTCCATCATCTTTCGCCTTCCACTTCCCTGCAGGCATCGGCAGATCCGAAGATGGCACACCACTCACTGAGAAATCAGCAATGCTGATCTTAAACTTTCGACGAAGCGACGGCGTCCAATGAAAGACCTCGGCGCGAGCAAGAGGACCTCGGCGCCCGCAGAACATGAAAGCTTCTTGCAACGTCGAGGCAGCAGACACGACGGCGTCCTGGAGTGTCGGTGTGAACGGAACGTTCAAGTCCTCCAGGGGCCTTCGAGCACAGATATCAGCTTCTGAGGTCCACCGTGTGCCACGCGAGACCGACCCTTCCGACGCTTGCCAGTGAAGCGTCGTCGGTGAAACGGTCTGGGGTAGGGCAGGGATACCCTTCGATGGGCACCTTGCGGCTAGTCGAACCGCTGGGCCACGCCACTCTTTCTGAACGTATAGGGTTCTGTGCGGGCGCAACTTCGAGCGAACATGAATGTATGGCTGCGGCGGTATAGCTCCAAGCTTCGCAAGGTTACGTGGCACACAGACCGGCACTGCTCCCCTGGAAGACGAAGACTCTTTCAGCGGTGTAGGAGTCGTAAGCGCGGTGGGATTGTTGATTTCGACTACTTGCATTTTAGGCAAAGCCATGCGACCGATGCATGTCCTCTCTCTACACGAGTTGGCTGCGCACGCGGGACAGCGCTGGCAAGAAACACCTCCCAGAACTGCCGTCAGTCAACAGGCATGTCCGACGACACTCGGGGAACAGGCAGGCAGGCAAGGTGGTGTAACGGCGATCAGGAGAACGCGGCCTAGTGGAGTTGCAGGTCTGACAAGCGGTGGCCAAAGCCCATCTGTCATTCATGCCACAGCCGGAGGGCGGTTCGAGGCGTTGCGCGAGCTCTGCCAACCTCCCTTCAGCTGCCGCTGCCCGCACGGCTTCGCCACGTCTAGATGACACTCCACCTCTCAAGGCGCATGCTCACGCCTCGGGGATAGACCGGACAACCCCTTGGCAAATGTTCCTTCCTGGGGTGTGCCGCCACCCAGCAGGCTGCAGCGAAGGCACAGTATTAGGCTACTCCCGATGTCGTGCATAGGAGCCATGTGGCGCCAACGCGCAATCCCAGCGCCCCGCGCACGACCGACGTCCTTGAAATCTTACCTGGTACCTACTCTACTACCTGGTACTCAAGGAGCTCGTCGCTTCAGCTCGACCTCTCCCACAACTTCCAGAGAGTTTGTCAGGAGAGCCCTTTTTGACTGTTCGATGACCAGGCACTGGGAAACGCCAGTTCAGTGGCGATGTGCTCACTGCTCTGCCTGGGTAGTCAGCCAAGGAGCACCCGTGTACTGGCGCGGCTCGGTTCGAGCAACTTCAAACGGTACTGAACTGAAGTTGTTTGGACAACTCCACCCGGACATTTTCCGTCCTGCTCACGGACCAGATACATTCTACAAGCCCTTGCTCGCACCATCACATCTTTCGAGGTGGAGTCGGTTAACTCTTGGCCTAAACGCCATGTCGTTTCGTGACCGGCAGGTGGGCAACAGTGTTCTGTTCCACGATTCATCACTTCAGCTCTCTCGTTTAACCAAGAATCAGAAATGGACAGTGTTCATGCTTCTGGTACTTTGTACAGGGGTTAACAAGCAACGACAGCTATCCTCCTTGTTGATTCTGCGTTTCTTTGCCCAGACTGCCACAAGATTGACAGGGAGGGCGGCTGCCCTCTCTTGATAACCTTATACCACATTGAGACTGCAGGCTCTTTCTGCAAACCTAGGGCACCTGCAAAACGAGATCCACAGCGAGAAGAGCAAGAAGAACGAGTAGGGTCTCTTCAGTTCTTTCGACACTAGGGACATACGCCACACCACCAGCCGCATTCTGAGCATCCGATCAGGTTGAGCAGACGGGAATGAATATGAGGCTGTGAATCGCCATGAAACCCACAACCTCCACACGCAGTGGCCAAGCTCTTCGTAGCAAGAAGTTCGGAGGCTCCTTGTTGCATCGACACATGTCAAGAGTCTTCAAGGACGGCCTGCGCGAGTGTGTGTTCCGGCTGCTGCTTACCAGGTTACGCTCACGGCGATGATGAGCCAGGGAGCACAGACACGACAGCGATCGAGCATTGGGCGACGCCTGCAGCCATCCGCGTGGCTCACGACTTCTTCGAGCTCGAGAAGATGAGTCGTTAACACGGTGACTGAACGTGTGCTGCAGTGGAACAACAAGGTGGATTTTGACACTGGCGGAACGGAGGAGGAAAGTAGGCTGATCTGGAAACTTCTCACACTGAGATCTCTAGGCAGCAGTCGTAAACCAGGTCATTTCCAGCATCTCTTTGCGAACGGGGCAAGCCAAGACGCTTACGCGGTGCCTGCCTTGCGTGCGTCTCCAGCTGCATCTCCAAAGAGCATTGCCTCGTGGTCCTCTGGACCGATGGTTCCCATCGATCAGCTTCCTTGTTCCCGAATCACTTCGCCTTCCAGAGGAGGTAATCACACGAACTCGTGCGAGCAAATCCGGGGCGGTTGATTTGGACTATCTGCCAGACTGTTTCGGTGTGGCCGAAGATATCGAGCATGGTCAATGCTACTCATTTTACCTGTTGACGTCTTTTCCTGCAGTGTACAGTATTGTTTTCAGAATATAGAAAAGTGAACCGCATTGCTTCAAGATTGTTGTAAACATGAAGCGGTAATGAGGCAAACGGCACCAAATTAAATACACGAACTACGAGCTTTGTCACCCAACAAGATAAGCCTAAAGTTACAGGCTTGCGACTAACACCTGCAACCTCATCGCATTGCCGCCACGACCACAACCCATTAGTCTTCCCTACAACCAGCGTGTCTTTTCTATCAGAGTTCTCGTGTCAACAATGGACCCCGACAAAGACAACGCCAACCCTACCATCCTCCTCGCCTCCGACCTCCCCTCCCGCCGCCTCTCCAACCCCTCATCAACCAGCAAACCTCGCGCCGACGGCAGCACGGGTCTCTTCGACGCCCTCATTCCATCCTACACCTACCTCAACGATCCTTTCGCGCCTCGCTCTCCCTCGTCTTCAGAAGCCGACTCCGACGACGAGAACGTCTTCGAGGAGATAGACGAGCAAGAGGTGTACGACCTGATCAGCACGATCTCCGACCCGGAGCATCCGCTGTCGCTGGGCTCGCTCGCCGTCGTCAACCTGCCCGACATCCACATCGACACTGCGCCCACGACATCGAGGAATCCGATATCGACGGTGACGGTCCTCGTGACGCCGACCATCACCCACTGCTCGCTCGCCACGGTGATCGGGCTGGGCGTGCGCGTGCGTCTCGAGCAGGCGCTGCCGCCGCGGTTCAGAGTCGACGTCAGGATCAAAGAGGGGACGCATAGTACGGGTGAGGCGGTGAACAAGCAGTTGGGGGACAAGGAGAGGGTGGCGGCTGCGTTGGAGAACGGGACTTTGATGGGAGTGCTGCGGAAGATGCTGGCCACATGTGTGTGAGCGAATCACGAGACAGTGGGAGATTGAGAGGAGACGAAGGTCTCTAGGCCGCCTAGAGGAAGGAGACCGTGACTGGCTGGCACTAAAGGAGTCAGATGAAGTCAGATGGAGTCCACTATGGAGGGCGTATGATACCACCATGGCATCCTCTGGACGCCGAAAAGAGACGGGTCTGAGTAAGGCACGCCGCGGTGCTACCTGATGCTCCGACTGCAAAAGGGACTGGCACCGCGAGAAACCGTGCGACGAACACAAGCCAAAGTCGAGAGAACCATGCAGCGCGAGTGGGGTGGTCGCCACATGCAGTGTGCGGAAGCGAAGGCTTTCATGCATAGTTGTGAGGCCGCGACGTGTTCATAAAGCGAAGGAGAAGTAGAAACGCTCATGGAAGAGCACTGTGGTGGATTGCACTGCAACGCCTTTGGACGCAGAAGAAAATGCCACCACACGCTCTAAGCCGATCCACCCCTATGCACACACAAAGGACACTTGTACCTCCCCTTTCCCTCCACCGACGGCTCCTCCTCCAGCATCGCGCGATCTAAACACGACCGATGAAACGCATGCCTGCACGCAAACACGACCAGCGCCCCCACCACCCCTTCCCCACCATCCTCACCCTCCCCCATCTTCCCCAAACCCACCACGCTAGCCTTCCCCTTTCCCCGCTCCAGCCTCCTCGCCTCCTCCCCGCCACCCCTCTCAATCCGCCTCAGCGCCCTCGCCTCCGCATCGTGCAGCTCCTTCCTTTCCCACGCGTCCCACACGCCCGCGCCGGCGCCGGGGCCGCAGATACGGCGCTCGCAGAGCCCGCACGCCATGCCGCGGGGCCGCCAGCCACGGTCGCGGAGCGTGCGCGCGTCGGCGACGTGCGCGAAGAGGTCCTTGTTGAGGAGCGCGTTGGCGAGCGAGCGCAGGCTGTCTTCGAAGGTGTAGGCGGAAAAGATGTCGGCGATGACGGCGCGCAGGTCTGAGAGTGAGGGCGAAGACTGCGAGGCGCGCGTCAGGAAGGCACGCAGGATGAGTAAGAAGGAGTGCGTTTGATTGGAGGGGGGTTTGAGTCTGGCGCCGCTGCTGCTGGTTGAGGCGAGGAGCGCCGTGAATGCTTGCTGCACGTCGGAGCGGAGCGAGGCGGTCATCCTGTCTGTGTTGGCGATGCCTGCGTGTTCGGTGCTGGGGTGCTCTAGGGCGTACGCTGCGGCAGCCGAGACTTGCTTTGCTACTCTCACCACTGTGTCGACGAGATCGAGCCAGAGCAGCTCGTGGGGTGCAAGATCGTCTTCTGTGATCCATGTTGTATTCTTCCTGTGTGCGGCAGGCCGGCTAGACGCTGCGGTGGCTCCAGTCTGTCCCTTGCACAGCCAGATGCCTACTTTGCAGTACTTCTGTACGGCATCTAGCAGGTCTTCGGCGGCTTCCTCGGTGTTCGCAACGTCTGGACTCTCACTGGCTGCGCTGATAAGTCCCGTGAGTGCCAGCTCGAGCGTACCTAGGTGCTTAACGAGCCGATCCATGGCATCTCTCACAAGGCCTTCTCGAGCCATGAGCACAACGGCGGCATCGACTACGCCAAGACTTTCCATAGCTGGAAGGACTTTGTCAAGTTTGAGATCTCCGGACTTGAGGAAGCTGACATAGCCGGCTACACGGGATGGGTCATACATGCACATCAAACGCACATAGCGTTCTGTGAAGCCCATATCAGAGATATCCGGTGATGGCTGGAGGTCTCTCTGCTCCTGATGCAGTCCTGGCTCGAGGAGAGTTCGCAGAAAGATATATTGCGCCTGCGATCCATCGTCAAGCGCATCTAGCACCTGGCGGAGCAGTCCAGGCGCATATGCCTTCAAGATCCGGGCAGTCCTTGCGGTATCAATATCGGCGAGATCTCTTGAGTGACTAACAATGACAGCCTGTACTTCACGCGTCTGCTTTGCTGTGAGACCGGCGCTTGGCCGTAAGCAGTCGCCAACGCAATCGAACACAGCTCCACGATCGTCTTTGTCGTCGAGACAAGCTTCAAGAAGCTTTGCATACTGCTTCTCGCCCTTGTAGACCGATTTCAAGACCCGGTGAAAGCCGGCCTGTGCGAAAAGAGGGACAAGTGATTGCAAGTCTGATGGGTGGTAGATCGAGAGCAAATACTCAACACTCAACTGGCAGTCGTCGGCTACCTCGTCCGAAGGGTACTTGCACAGTCCTTCGAGGACTCTGTGTAACGACGATCCGGAAAGGAGAATGAACTGAGGGAACTTGGGCAGGTTGCGTGCAACGAACATGTCTAGATAAATTGCATCTTGCGGACCAAATTCTTTGGGGGACATGACCTCCAGCAGGATGCTCACAATATACTGTCGAGTCAGGGACGATCTCGATACCTGTCTATCGCTCTCGCCGAACGCTGAGTAGTCATCGGATTGTTGGTCCTGGCTTCCATTGAGAAAGCTATCCTCGAATGCTTCGTTCAACATGCTCATGAAGCTGCTGGTGTCGAACTTGAGAATCATCCGAAGGTAGGGAAAAGATGGCTCGGGCGACGCGTCTGCTTGGGTGTGAAAGACGTAGCCACCAACTTCGGGCCATGGTATGGCTTTGCCAGAGAAGATGAATCCGTAGAGCTCCGCCTTCGCTTTGGAAGCATCGCTGACTGGAAGCTCCAAGCCGTTCGGATATACTCGTCCAGTGAGTGTATATGCCAAATACGGAAACATCTTCATCGCCGAATCAACAAGTCCTGAAGCGCCCGTATCGGGGCTGTCTGCGTCGTATCCAACAGTCTTCACAAGCGAGAGAAGGTCAATGAGTGGAGACACATAGTCTCCCAGCGCCTGGTTCCAGACATAAATCAGCGCATCGTAGAGATAGTGCTGTTTGCACAGTGTAGATATTTGATCGATGTCGATTGTCCGAGTATCCAGTCGACAGATCAGCTCTTCGATACGGCTACCACGATTCTGCAGTGTGTAGTGCGAGACGATATCCTTCAGTACAGCGGGTGGGACAGCTTTAATCTCGTCATCGACGATGTGTGGCTCTAGCGTCTCCAGAAACACATCCTCGCTCGAGCCTTCTTCATACCACTCGTAGACATCGTCGAAGAGAAAGTCTAACTCGTTCATGCTGATACACGCGGTGAAGCATTCCACCGCTAGTTGCTTTAGCTGGGATGATCTTGCATCCTCCGAAGTTGAGTTCGGTGTCCTAGAGAACGTGTACTTCAGAGAAGCGGCCATCATCTCCAGCAGTTTCTCTCGCACCATGTCGTGTCGCGTGTCGTCATCATCTGGCAAGCCTACTGTCAGTTTGTCCGCACTGCCCACATAGTAGGAGGTTGCGAGCCTGATGGCGGCGATGAAGTCGCCGTCTTCCGTGAGAGCTAGCAACCGATCTGCCCAGTTGGAGAGAGTGCCGATCGAGATGTCGTTGAATCCCAGTAAGAACAGTCGACCCTTGTAAGCGCGAAAACTCATGTGAAATGCATCAGCCACGACTCCATGCATAGAACTATCTTCCTCGTCTAAGTGCTCTACCACCGTGCCAAGTTGCCGGGAGAAGAGGTCTTGATGGAAGATGTGTTTGTGAAGCAGATCAAACGAATCCGTCATGCGGAGTGTGTTGTCTTCTAGTATTACCAGCCTCTGACTGATCGTCAAAACCCCAAGGACAGACCTGCTGAGCCATTGCACAGCAACGATAGCCTCTTCGCTCATCCACCGACTGCGAGGACGGAAATGCAGATCTGGCGGCTTGTCCTTCTCCACAGGCTGCGGCTTCTCCGTCTCCTCAACCTCAAGCACCGTTAGTATATTCGACCAACAATACACTAGCTTTGTCCGAGAGATAGGTTCGCCAGAGTCAGTAGACGGAACTTTGAGCTTTACTGCGGGAAACCAGGCAAGGCATCCACACAAAGCGCTGTGTGCCGCGACAGCTTTCGGCCGCGGAGCTTTGTGCTGAGTCTGAGCGATTGGAGTAGTGGACACTATGACCAGAAGGTAAGGGGTGAGTATTGCGGTCAGTCCCATTTTGTCACTGGCTTGCTCCACATTGCCAAGAGGCAACGGTGAGAAGGCAAGTACGGAGCTTGGTTTGCGCGT
>NAJN01000036.1:0-47975 GCA_005059845.1 Cryomyces minteri
ACGCCGTCCATCAGCAGGTCTACAGACCTACGGAGGGGGAGGCGGGTCACGGGAAGCCGGTCGCGGCTGGGCCGGGACAGCAGCCAGGCAAGCTGGAGCAGAGGGCCGCGAAGGTGGAGAAAGGCGTTGGCAGGTTCTTGAAGAAGTTGGATCAGCGGTTCTAGCGGGCATGTTGGGGTACGGGATGGTGTTTGGGGGATCTACAGAGTGGAGTGAGGTTTCTTGGGTGTGGGGTTTGGGTTTTGGATCGAACCAGGACTAAGAGCAGAATTTGGATGTAGCTGCGGCTTTTCTTCGACGGAAGAATTCGACGTACCTCATGTTGATATCCAGCACTCAGTCTGCAATTCTCGAGTGTTCATGATACCTTATAGGGTGGCCGCGTCAGCACACTAATGTGCGATGGTGATACATGCAATGTGTGCAATAAACGACAGTGGAGAGACATGAAAGGCGATGGGCCTGGAATTATCTTTCTCTGGGTGAACGAAGCAGAAAGCGGGCGGGCTCAATTCCGCTCTTCCAGGTTCATCGTTGATCCGAGTCGCGTCGTGGTGAAGCTCCAATCTGTTTTTACGAGCGACAATTCAATGGAGCATACGCACGTCTAAGCAACGGTGATGAACCTCCAGCTGGACAGGCACAAAGCGCTGCTCTTTGGATCCGCCGCCGCCATTCGATTGCTGCTCTTCACGGGCTTCCCATCGCTACCCGACCTTCTGACCGGGCGTGTTGAGATATCCACGCCTATTACGAGCTTCAAACGATGTTTGTAAACCCTTGGATTCTACACGGCGAATACGAGGCTGATCAATCGCTTTGGCGTACAGTACAGGAGGGTCTCTTCCTCTATACCCATAATGTTTCCCCCTACGACGGAGGAGTCTACCACCAAGCTCCCCTGCTGCTACCGCTCTTCTCTCTCCTCCCGAACCCTTCTATCTACCCGCTCGCGACGGACCCGCTCTACACCGCGATCGATCTACTCAGCGCCAATGCCTTGATGCAGATAGCGGAGTCGAGGGAGTCGGTATCCTCGCGGCTCTTCACCTCATCAAGGAAGAATGCACGGTGGAGCGCGGTAGCTGTGGGCGCTGGGTAAGCCACCACCCTTCTTGCCAACACCTGCTTGGCTACACGCACAAGTTTGACATCAATCTGCGTAGCTACCTCTTTAACCCCCTGGCCCTCCTCACGACGCTCGCCCGCCCGACCTCCGTCCTCACAGACCTCTTCATCCTCCTGGCGACCAGCAAAGCCTGTGCGGGGCACGCTCTGACCAGTACTCTCGCGCTCGCGGTCGCCTCCTACCTCTCGCTGTACCCCGTCCTGCTCTTCCCACCGCTCGCCCTGCTCTGCTACGACCGCATACTCCTGCGCGCCAGCCATGCTGGATCAAGCACCAACAGCAACGTCACGAACAACAACAACAACAACAACAACAACAGAAAACCACCATCACTCTTCGTCTTCGTTCTCGCCCACCTCACACGCCTCGCCCTCGCCCTGACCGCCCTCCTCATCCTTTCCTATCTCATCAACGCCTCATCCTGGTCTTTCATCCCCGCGACATACGGCACGCACCTGCTGCTGCGTGATCTGACGCCCACCGTCGGATTGTGGTGGTATTTCTTCACTGAGATCTTCGATTCCTTCCGCGCGTTTTTTCTCGCCATCTTCTGGCTGCACATGGCGTCCTACTCGCTAGGCATCACGATCCGCGTCAGGGGGCAGCCACTGTTTGCCGTCGTGGCACTGTTGGGCGTGCTGGCTGTGTTTAAGCCTTATCCGAGCGTCGGGGACACAAGATTGTTTCTGGGGGCGTTGTTGCTGTACGGGCATGTTTTTGAGCGTGAGTCGTACCCTATCGATCCCCTCTATATCGCTGCCACCCCTGACTCCATCTCCCTTCCTGTATCGAACCATCACAACCTTACTCGACAGCGGCCATCCTAACACGGTGTATCCCAACAGTGACCCGCTACGCCTTCCCCGCCCTAAGCAGCCTCCTCTACAGCGCTTTCCTCGGCCCAGCCTTCTACTACCTGTGGATCTACGCCGGCAGCGGCAACGCAAACTTCTTCTACGCCATCACCCTGGTCTGGAGTCTAGGATTGAGCGTCGTGCTGGCGGATGTCATCTATGCCGTACTGCGAGACGAGTGGGAGGTCGAGAGGCCGGAGATGAAGGGGAGGGAGGCCCGGCAGATCTGATGGGATGACAATGATGCCGGGTCGGGTGTGCGCTGCTGCGTAGGTAGTAGAGTGTTGGTGAACCAGTATCGTTATGAATGGAGACCTGGGTCTTTGTTGATTGGCGACGTTCCCTTATAGCCGCTGCCCCGTTCAGAGTGTTGTAGCAATAGTCCAGTCGTCCGAGGATTCCTCCATGCCGGCGCGCGAATCGTCAGTTCCAGCTCGCCATCGAAGGTGACATCTGCTGCTCCTCTCACCCAGGAGGGCACTTCCGGTCTCCCATATCCGTCTATCCGTCAACCTGCACCCCTTTGTCAATGCTCCGCATCCCTCTCCTCCCCTCTTCCCCACCTTCCCCGCCTCTCACCCTCTTACTCAAAATCACATAATCCGCACCCCTCACCTCACCCCCCCTCAGCCGTTTCCCCCTCGGCGAGAACTCATCCACCTCAAATCCGCATCGTTCATAGAACCTCACCGCCCCCGCATTGCTCACAAACACCGTCAGCATCGTTTTGACGACGCCGACGTTGGCTGCGATGCGCTGGGCGAGGGAGAGGAGGTGGGTCCCGAGGCCGAGGCGCCGGAGCGGGGCGGAGAGGTGAAGTTCGTAGATGTAGAGGACGGGGCGGGCGTCTTCGTGGAGGAGGTGGAAGGAGAGGAAGGCGAGGATGGGGGTGTCTATTTGCTGATCGGCGGCGTCCGTGAGCCTGTCGTCTGCGGCGGCGGAGGAGGAGGAGGAGGACGTAGACGATGATGAAGACAACGGCGCGGTGCTCCGCTCCGTTTCCCGCATAATAAGATACCGCATCCCCACCTCCCCCATCTCCCTCAGTTTAGCTCTCGGCTTCCAGCGCCGGCTCGACGCCGCATAGTCGTCCTTGGAGGTAGATTCGACAAGGCGGAAGCAGGCGAGGAGGTCTTGGCGCGAGAGGTCCGAGGAGTAGGAGAAGGATATTGTTAGATTTGAAGAGGCGGAGACGGAGGTGGAGGGGAGAGATAGGGGAGGGAGGTAGAGGGAGCGGAAGGCCGAGGACGTAAGTGCGTTAGCGGCTGTAATAATGTTGGATTTGGATCTAAATTGTGAGGCTGTTGGCGTGGATGAGGATGAGGAGGAGGAGGAGAAGGAGGAAGGACGTGATGGGGACTGGGAGAGGTTGGAGTCGTTTGCAGGGCTTAAAGCTCGTCGTTTGGGCATTGTTGTGCTGCTCGATGGAAGGCAGTGAAGCAATGTGAACAGAGCATTCCTATGGGAAGTTTGAAAACGCGTCTGCAGAAGAGCGCGTTTTGGTGGGGTTCTGCCACCGCCATCGACCGCTCACACTCACTCGCGAACGAGTCCAACAACAATCTTTCCCATGCGCACTACTGGATCTTCTACTCGCTCATAGTCAGAGTCTGCGTGCAAGCGGGTTTGTTCGAGTCCATGCAAAGGCTTGAAAATGCCGTCTTCGCTTCCCTGAAGCGGGAATATACCTCCGCGGCGAGGCGACGGACGCTGCGTGACAGAGGGCCTTTACTGAGTCTAGATCAAGTATGGCGACTGTGTCTCGTATTGTTAATATGAATGACAATGGCTGATGCAGGTCTTGTTCGCCAGTTTCTGCAGAGGCAGCGAGTACTGTCTCTCTGGCGCCAGATAGTCAGGGCCACAAACAGTAAGCTTGTCGCTTTCGACACTTGTTCGATGCTCCGGCTCAGTTTGTTGCACAGAGATACCTGCGCCTGTGACGAGGAAAGAGATGCGAGACTTTGCTCGCGGAGAGTTCACCCGCAACAAGGACGTCACAGATTTAGTAAGCACTGAACGTCTTCTGTCTACAACAGATATTGTCACTGAGTACTGGATGCTGATGGGTGATGCAGGGTCATATCCGTTACTTGATCTCGGTGGGTCTTAGCTGCGCATTCACGGGGTGAAGTATGGCGATACTGATTGAGTGCAGACTGGCAAAACGGAGTTTGACAGCATGAAGAGATATGTCGAGGAGCTGGCCATGTAGTTAGACTACGCTCAATGACTGATATGCTCAGAGGTGGGATGACCCTTGTCAGTACTCTGGTGTCGAGCGTTCGAACTTTAGCCAGTGTTGCAGGAGAAGGCTGAGGACCAACAATGGTCTCTCTACACTCAGAGACATGTTACTATAGAATATAGTTCGGGCTCACGTCTCACTGTGTACAGCCATGGAGAACAGCCCGCAACGAGAACTTCCACAGGGTTACGGAGGCTAGGAGTAGGGTTCTCAACCGTATTCCTTCGAAAGAAGAGGGGACCACAACATGCTATTGAATCTGAAAGACGCGACTCAAGCTGCTTCAAAATCCGTCACGTCCGAGAGCGTGTACATCTTAGCCAACGACGACTCGACTTCTGGCACTCACCCATGTATAAGAAGGGAGAAGTAGAAATTGCTTCGACTCGTAGGTACCAGAATAGAGTCAACTTTTGATGAGTCTGTGTGCGAGTTGGTCGCAAGCCCGGTACTAGTGTTATGGAAGTTGAGTGCATACGAGATGTGCCCTCTCTGAATGGGCTGCCTGTCCTGGATTGCTCTCCATCACACATTGAACGGCTCTACCTGATCGATGAGGTTTCATTAAGGTGCTGACATGACTCGGTCCCGCCGCTAGCTCCGCCGCCGCTCTTCCGCCTTGGGTGTGGACTTGGCTCCCGTTTCTTCCATTCCTTCCACCATGACTTGAGTCAGTCGCGCTCTCCGGAAAAAGGGCCTTCTGGGCGTCGCGGAGAGTGTTTCGCGTCAGCAGTCGGACATCATGTTGTGACCATGTCTTCGCGCAGCAACTCGGATTCCCGCCGTCAATAGCACCTCGTCCATGTCCCAGCGATGTCTGGGCCGTCCAACTACCAAACACCGAGATCGTCGACGTCGTCACAACCGTCAGTCACATCCTCATCAACTCTGCACACGAGATATTCCGGCTTCCATCTTGAACCTGGAGGGCCTAGTTCACCTAGCGGGCGAGCCGATCAGGGAATCAGCAGACTGTCCGACAAGGACGGAGACTACGCAAGTGAACAGCCAGGAATTGGCCAGAACGGGAATGGATACCTGGGGGATAACTCGGCAGGAAACTCGAGGAGGTATAGGCCAAGAAGATCAGGAGGGTTTTTACTAGAGTCCGCCTTCTCCTCGAGTCCAGACGCCGCTGCATTCGGGGAGCAGGTAGAGCGCAGGCAAAATGATTTGAAGGGCAAGGGTCGGAGAGACAATGATCGCTTGCACGTTGAAAAGCGACGGAGTACAAACCATCGACTTTCCGGGCATGGTTCCTCTCCACTGGCGCGCGAGTTCACACGAGCGGCGCCAACACCTGGTGGTGCAGATGTCGAGGACCGTGAAAACTTACAGACCAGTGTTCCCCTCCCCACAGTCGACAGGAATGCATCCTTTGAACCCGGTGGAGAGGATAGTGGACTGCACAGAAGACAAGCGCCTGGAGGGCTATCTGCTTATGGCAATTCCCCTAGAGCACCGGCCCTAAACCCCGCGGACCTCGTCAATATGGCTTTGAACTTGAATGAGAGTAGGCGAAGAAACTTTACTGCTGGAATGCTCGCATCGCCACCTGCTGCAAATACTCGCCGGGTCACCTCAGCTGGTCTGCCCCCTCAAGGATTGGGTCTGCAAGGAAGCTATTTAGGGCATAATGGCGGTGGAAGCCTCAAGTTTTACATGCAACAACAACGACGGATGTCTCGAAACCTCTCGCCACGCTCCGGATGGGTGGCTTCCTATACCCCACGAGATACCTCACCAACTGCAACACCAGAGCCTGCGGCCCTTCTCCAAGAAGAGGTTGAGTTCGAATATCAGTTCTCGGCCGCAACATTGACAAGAGCTGAGAAAGCTCGCACATACTTCGAACTGTCCTCGGAGTATCGGCGCTTGCTAAAGTTTCTTCCGCCTCTGAAGCCTGATTCTTCCGCTCTTGAAAACTCAACCTTTACCACTCTTAGTACACCTGGCAGCGTGCACGTCCAAATCTCTCGGGTCACTTCCCATCAAGACCGGAAGTATGAGTTGGGGAGACAGTATAATCCGCTCCAGTTCCTTCGCAATAGGAAGGTCAGAGCTCGGGAGCGCCAGACGCTGGACTGTGAGACAGCGGGATGGAACAACACTGCGAAAGTGCTTGCCTGGGTCAACGCCGTCGAGGAGCGGGCGGAGCGACCTGAATATCGTGTGGAAGTCGACAGCGTATCGCTGCCTCCGTTCGGTGTCAACTACACAGAGGATGAAGACAGCCAGTTCCCATCTCCAAAAGGGCACCGCCGCACCGACACTGTTACCAGCAAGCCCAAGGGGCCACGGATGAACTGGATCACTCATCCTTCAGATCTTCTAGCCGACGCATTCTGGCTTGAGCAAGAAGACAACAAGTATTTGATCGAGGATCGACATGGGAACAAGACCTTCCCGTCGAAAGGACGCCGAAGTTACACAGGGAATCGCACAAGCGTTGAGCAGCCTCGCGATTCAGAGACTAGGAGCAAGAGTGTGATATCGTCGGTCGGCACTAGACCCCCTCGTGACTCTCCAACTGGAGATGACAGCGACAACGATAGCTTCCGTGGCCGCAGGAAACTCCATTTACTTACAATGCACCGTGGCGGCAGTGAAGCACGAGTCAAGCGACGCTCTTGGAATAAAGTCAATCGAGGGTCTGGGAGTTCTTCCAGCTTGTCGTCGTCCGATGATGCAAGACCGTACGATAGAGCAAGCTTTGATCGTAGAGTCATTTCTGAAAACACCGGTCCTCTAGAACGCCAAATGCAAGAAATGCTTGCCAAGGAAGAGCAAGAGAGCGACTCGCCGCAGCTCATATCACCCGACAAGTGGGATTCTGCGCACACCTCACTGGAGCACGCTCTGGCTTCGAAAAACCAGTCCCTCAATGGTCATAACGGTGCTGATCTACCAAGAATAGCTGTCGTACAGCAACCGCCGTCTGAACCAAATTCGCCTCCGGACAACATTGCCAGTGGAAGCGAGATACCACGCTCGTCATTCGAGGACTTGGACTCGACAGCTCCGAACTCTCCTATCAACGCTCACCATGTGCCCGGCATTAGCATGAATCTCTCGCCTCCTACCAGCCGCAAGACTTCTCCAGTCCGAAAGTCTAGGCGGCTAAAGCTCGGAATGTTCCGCTCCGACAACAAAGCAAAACACAACATCGAGCAGACTGACTTTGCTCTCTCTAACAGTAGTCAAGGGAGTTCAAAACAGCCGACCGGTGAGACTGTAGAACCCAGTCGGTCTAGTCTCGATGGAACTCATCGTCCGGATTCCGTCAAACGACACCGAACGACGGAAAGTCTTACAGGTAGCATTGAGCACTCCACAAATAGCAGTCACAAGGACGGAAAGGAGGCCACTGACACCAGAGATCCGAGTTCGGCTGTGACCCGCTTTCTGAAGAGCGGCCGTATTGGTGAGCTAGTTCGCAATGAAGGGTCGAGGATGGGTGACTTCATCTGGAGAAAGGACTCTCCTGCGGATGATGCGACGGCTTCTGATGCATCTCTCGGACTCCCTGACTCCTCAGACACAGAAGACAACGAGGCCACATCCAGAACATTGAAGAAGAGACCAAATCCTCTCTCTCGCAGCACAGCTAGCTATGAGGATAAGACCGAAGCAGAACGAGGAAGGATGAAACCGAAGTATTACATGAACAATCTTCCGACTTTCAAGCCTGCATCCAACTCCAAAAGGCATTCACCAAGTGTCAGCCCTGGCAAGCAGGAAGATGACCACATCCTGCGCCAGCAGCTTGCGCAGAGAGACCAAAGGCGCCCTTCGCGGTTCGAGCGTCTTGCGCCTCCAGGTCTGGATCTCTCGAACATCTCCCCATCGTCATCATCTCCCGATTTGGCCAGGGTATACTCTCAAACGACGAACGGCTCCACCATTGATGACCGGAGGAATAGCTACGGCTTCACGATATCACGGTCAAGGTCCCGGGACAATTACCGCCTCGGGTTTCCCGGTGAGGTGGGCCGCAAAGGTCCGGCCATGTCAGGCCTCGCAGGTCTAGGTGTCTCTGCCAACAGTGGATCCAGCCGTCCCGGCCTCAAAGGTAAACGGCACTGGAGCATATCCGACCGAGCGCCCCAAGTACAGCACGCCGCCGTCACACAGCACGACATCGCACACGTACGCGCCCTGCTCCTATCCTCGGGCATTAAAGCGCGCGAGATCAAACGGCGCGCGCATTCCGTCCGGTCGCCCGCCCCCTCATTCCTGCTCAAAGCATCCCAAGTTACGTCGAAACCACTGTACCCCGTCGCGCGCAAGGAAGAGCACGTTCTGGCAGCGCGCCTCCTCTCCAACGACCTCGCCGCCGTCACCACCGCCTTCGAAGCCACGCTCACCCGCTTCTGCAACGCCACCGCCCCGCGCGTCTCCAGCCGCTTGTCTGCTCTGCACGATCTCGTCGTCGAGGACCTCACGCCGCGTGTGCATCAGTGCGCCGACGACGCAGACGCGTTCACGGCCGAGATGACGACGAGCTACACGCTCGCGATCAAGCAGGTCAATGACAGCGTTGACCTTATGCTCCGCACGAGAAGGAGGCGGCTGAAGTGGATCAGGAAGGTCGGCTTCGTGCTGCTCGAGTGGTTGCTGCTCGGCGTCATGTGGTGCGTTTGGCTGCTGTTTGTGCTGGTCAGGATGGTCAAGGGAGTAGTTGTGGGGTTTGCCAGGGGGATTGCGTGGGTTCTTTGGCTGTAAGGGTTTGGGGTGTTGGGTGCATGCGGAACGCATAGGGGCGGCATAGCGTAGCGTTGGAGAAGACGAAATTGCGATTGATTTGGATAATTGGGTATCTTGGTGGCATCTTAACTCCCATAGTCCTGTAAGTCTGATAGTTGTCGACCGTCTGTCCATGCATCCGATTCCCTCAAAACTAGATACGTCCCATCATTACACTCGTGGGTGCGCACTACCGGTGTATCATTTTCTCTTCACCCCAAAATATCTAACTGAAGCACTCAGTAGCCATTCTGGCTCAGAGGGACCAGTGAATTGGAATGGGTCTGCGCTTGGTCAAGGTATGTTCAGGGTCCAAACGTCCAGTGCACTGTCCTTTCAAATGTCCTACCCACCAAGGCAGTCTCTCATCAAGCATAGTTCATAAAAGATGCGGCCGTGAAGATGCGGCAGTCTTGCACTGCGACGAGTCTGGTGGCATCGCTGCAAAGCTTTCGATGTGAAGCATCTCTGTCGCTTCTGTCGCAGTGATATGGAGAATCTGAAGGGCTCAAAGCTGACTCCGAAGGATGGAGAAAGAGGCTCGAGGGCGCGGAGGAATCGCCGCAAACGAGAGACACGGCTTCATGCACAGGACCGGCGATGGGCAGAGGAACTCTTGACGAAGAGATCAAGAACCGAAAGACCGGGATCGGGGAGAAACTCTCCGTGTCTACTCCTGCCAGTATGCCTGGATGAACGCGAATCCGAGAGTGACGCGCCGTCCAGGTAAAAAGCTTTTCGTTGAGAGACATACGCAATCGCCCATACCCATCAAGAAACATGTTCAGTCGCACCCGCACGACTGATACAACGACTCGACGGAACAAGACGATCCTAGAGGCACGTCTCGAGTCCTGCACGTACGCTTTCCAAAAGTGAAGCGCATTGAGAATCGAGACGGATCCGGCAAAGATGGACGAAGCCGAATCCATGCTCCGTAGAGATGCTGCCCTCCTTTGCAACTGGCTTGTGTCATCTAGCGATCGCTGTCGCGGGACCTAGGATATCTCAAGCGTAACCCAGGATGAGATGGAACCTTCCCGCGCGATCAGACGTGTCGAGAGCCTACGCGTCTGCGGCGATGATGCAGTCGTAGATGCAATCCGGTCACACGGAGAGTGGCTTGATGACACGGCGATAGAACGAGGCAGAGTCGCAGCTGGGAGAACGCCGCCGTCTCATGGATCTAGTCGTCTTAGACGGATATAAAGGAAAAACGTGGTATCACAACAGCACGAGACAGTCCAGCTATACCAAGCGGAGGTTTTTTTTAAGTACATTAAGATGGGGCACGAGGATGAGGCTTGACCCATGAGCCAACTTCCCCACCCCTTTTCCTCACCACGCTCCAAGAGCACGTGCCTTGTCTCCCAACCAAAAGACCTTCTGAAACAGCTCCCAGGGAGAAGTCAGATACTCGATCCCCGCGTTCAGCGCCCACGCCTCCACTCTCGCTAGAAGGTACAAATGCAGGAGCGGGCGACTCCTGAGGCCCACGACTAACTCGGCGCCGGCGCCCGCCGACCTGTCGCCCCGCAGACACGCAACGGTCTGCGCGAAGTGGTGCTCGTCCGTGTCGTCCCATCCCTTCGGGGCCGCGACGCCGTGTAGCGCAGCTAACGTCGCGTAGCTGTTGCTGCTGAGCTCCTTCGTGACGGAGAGCTCGTGGTTCTTGACTAGGTGGTGCGTGGCTCTGTCCACGCGCATGAGGCCGTCGACAAGGTCGGTGGCCGGGAGGAAGCTGGCAATATTCAGGACCAGCTCGGCTGGCAAAGCGGAGAAGCAGGAGGGTGCCGCGCTTTGGGACACGGTCTTGGTCGACGTTATTAGTCTAGTACGGCTGCAGAGATACTTGGTCTGTATGACTCACACGCTTGGCCTTGGCCTCGGTGGTCTGAATGGCGGGCATGCTTGGAGCCATATCTAGCGGAATGTAGGAGGGATTGTAGTGACGTCGTGTGTTTGTAGATGTATGACGAGTGCTAAGTGATTGTGGTTGTTGGAACTTTGGTATAGAATGAGATGGTAGATGAGAGAGTGAAGGAAGACTATCTCGAGGGGAATCATAAGATTCAAATAGTGGCTGCGATACGGAGAATCACTGAGCATACGCCGGACGATCAAAAGAGAAGTGTTACAGGTATCCGTCAGGTTCCGCCTCAACGACGGAGGGACCTTGAGCTGAGTTGCCTCATGGAGTCGTGAGTGCCCCCGAACTTTGGTCGCGACCGTTTGCTGACCCTGAAAGACCACAATACCGAAGATAAGTGAGGGAGAACCCTGGGTCCAGGAGGCTGCCTGGCCTCTGCCGAAACCATAACCTTCTCCGGCTTCCTCATCGAGCGTGGTTTGATATACTATGATACACTTGGAAAGAGAGGTGATGGATCGAAATCGTGCTACGATACGTTAGGAAAGAAATGTGATCAAATTGGAATGTAGCCTTTTTCAGTGTTGCTTCGACACATTGGCTTCACTTCAACGTGAGGAAATGATGCAGATCGACGTCGCTTGCGCAGTCATCTTAAGAAGGGTTGCACGACTTTCGAAGAAGCCGGTGAAGGAAGGTACCTCTTTATGACCATGGCGCAGGAGACGCGGTCGAAGCCAAATCAATGACATCTTCAGCTACCGTCGCCGTCCGCACCACTCTCCATCTTCGACACCCTTATAATCGGGGATGGCGTTGTCATATGTGGTGTGGACAGGCTGCTGAGAACGTTTCAGTCTCACAGTACTGTGACTTTTTCCTGTCTTTGACAGTGTCTCAGCACTTGCGTTCGACGGGCACAGACAAAGGTGTCAAATTGACTTGGTCTCCTCACTCCGTGGTTCCTTGGTGGTCTCCGCGGCAGATGTTCGGGTTGGCCGTCGCTCGAGCACCGCGTCTTCCCCGCGTAAAGTGCCAGTGCCAGTGCCAGTGCCAGTGCCAGTCGGCTCCAGATCGAGCTGTGTGTTGTCCTAAGCGTAGGTTGCTCGTATAGACCACTGAGTACGAGGATTCCAACGAGTCCTTGAAGTCTTGAATAGGGAAGACAAGTCGAGCGAATTGTCGTGTCGCACCCTGCGGCTTGACTTACTCCAAAGCCAAACGTGAACCCTGTCTTGTGCATGCTATGCAGCATCTGTGATCTGAATCGAGAATCCAACCTCTCCGCAAACCCAACTTCTCACAACAAGGTCAGCCTCAGCTCACACACATTCGGCACCTTACAAGACCGCCAGCAACAAGGTCCTACCACCTCAGTCTTCCCGCCAACCTCACCAGCACTACGCTATACTGGCCTTCGACCGGCTTAGCTGACATGAAGGCTGCGCCATTGCTGGTTTCTTGGCACGATAGTAACAGCCCTATCTGGTCAGCTCAGTTCGATCCGCATGGCAAGGGTCGTCTAGCAACAGCAGGAGGAGACGGCAATGTCAGAGTGAGCTGCTGCGGTCCTCAACACAACTTTGGACGGGCTGACGGTTTGGCAGCTTTGGAAGATCGAGGCCAACGGCGAGGAGAGGAGAGTTACCTACCTTTCCACACTGCAGAAACACACACAACCGGTGAACGTCGTCCGATGGTGTCCTCGAGGTAGGTTTTGAATGTAGCATGTCAGCGAACAGTCTTCTAACACCATTAGGTGAAACCCTGGGCACTGCTGGCGACGACGGAAATGTACTATTGTGGGTGCCATCGGACAACCAAAGCCATCCAGCAAGTTATGGAAGCGAGCTGGAAGACAAAGAGACATGGCGTGTCAAGCACATGTGTCGCTCAAATGGCACAGAGATATACGATCTGGCATGGTCCCCGGATGGCGTCTTCTTCATCACTGGGAGTATGGACAATGTGGCTCGGATATACAATGCACAAACTGGTTGGTGCACGAGGATCTGACTTCGACTGGAGCATTAATACTGACACTCTCAAGGCCAGATTGTACGCCAGATAGCAGAGCACACACACTACGTCCAAGGTGTTGCGTGGGATCCGCTCAACGAATACATCGCAACCCAATCCTCCGACCGCTCAGTGCACATATACAGTTTGAAGACAAAAGACGGACAATTCACACTCGCACAGCACGGCAAGGTCACGAAGATGGATCTGCCAGCACGACGGATATCGTCCAGCAGTCCTGCCCCTCAGGAGTTTCAGGGCCGATCACATTTCGTAGGAGAAGGGTCTTCGCTCGCTATCGGCTCACCAGTGCCTTCCACTCCAAGTACACCGACTACATTGGCGTTGCCCATGAATCCGCCTCCCACATCGCATAGTCGACGATCATCTTTCGGATCCTCGCAATCCTTCCGCCGCTCGGTATCACCATCTCCTTCGCTTCCATTACCTGCTATCATGCCATCTGCGTCACCAAATATCTCCGGAGGCTTGGGCGGGAAGACTGCCTATGCCAATGACGTGACACAAAAGAATGCCAGCATTTATGCGAGTGAGAGCATGACGTCCTTCTTCCGAAGACTCACCTTCACTCCCGATGGAAGTCTGTTGTTCACGCCAGCTGGACAATACAAGGTCTCGCAGCCATCTGCTGGTGGTGCAGCGAAGACGGCAGACGAGGTCATCAATACTGTCTACGTCTACACACGTGCTGGTCTGAATAAGCCACCAGTGGCATTTTTGCCAGGACACAAGAAACCTTCGGTAGCAGTGAAGTGCTCTCCCATCTACTATACACTTCGTCTTGCGGCTGCAGACACGAAGGAGATCACAGTAGACACTAGATCGAAAGAGGACGACATGCCCCCGCTGCCCGAACCTGCATATCCTACGAAGGGCCATACTTCACACTCTTCCATGGATCCACCTCCACTAACGAATGCGCCATCGCCTTCACCGAGTGCTGCTGCATCTTCGCCGAGACCGCACGACCAGGATCAGTCGACTGGACTACCGGCAGGCCCGCCACCTGCGTTTGGCCTACAGTACCGCATGGTTTATGCTGTCGCCACGTATGACGCGGTGTATGTGTACGACACGCAACAGCAAAAGCCTATCTGCGTGGTCAGCAACTTACACTATGCGGGTTTCACAGATTTGACTTGGTGAACACACCCTGGCACAAATTGTCAACGAAGCTAACCCTTGTGTCTAGGTCCACTGACGGTCTGACCCTACTCATGACATCGTCTGATGGATTTTGCTCTTGCCTAACCTTTGCACCTGGAGAACTCGGTCAAATCTACCACGGATCCGTTCATCCAAAACATCACCTTGGGGTCATCAACACTGCCATATCCTCTGCAGTATCAACGCCTGTACCCACGCCTACACAAACTACAATACCCTCATTACCTAGGCAGCCCTCGTCAAACCACGCACCGTCTCCATCTTTGTTCGCAACCAACAGACCTGCGAGTCCAGCGAGGTCGATGTCTGCTTCTTCCATAGCCACACAATCTTCGTTTGCGCACGTGCCTGACCAGAACGGAGGCATGGCGATGAACAATCCAACACCAGCCTTGAGCAGCGTACCCGGTATTGCAGCTGCCAATTCCGGAAATGGCATGATTGGCGGAGTGCCGTTGTATACGCCGCCACAGACCCCCGCAGCAGGCAGCCAGAGCGCTGCGAGCTCTGTTGTTGGTGTTGGTGCGAAGCGCGAGGCCGATCCGGAGTCGGAAGTCGTAGAGAAGAGTAAGAAGCGACGGATTGCACCGACACTAGTCGCTGCCGACGGAGCTGGGGTGGTGACAGCAGCTGCGCCTGCGTCTCTGGCTCCTCCCGCACCGCCTGGATCTGAGTAGGCGTTCAAGCGGGCTCGGGATACGTTTCGTTTCGTGGTTCACTCGGAATCCGGGTTTAGCTAGGTGTTCAGGTGTCATGGCGGGCGCGGTTGGATGTCGACTACCACAGAGGTTGCTTGGGGGTTCACGGACAGTCATAGCGGGAGTCACGAGCAGGACTACAAGTTCTTGCTACGGTCATTTTCGGCTTCCCCACGTCGTTGCGTGTATATAACTAAGAATAGTTCTGAAGAAGATGCGCCTCAGCGGACGAGCATCTAGCGATTATTGCAAAAAGCGAGTGGCAGCTTTGATGGCGGAGCTCTTCGGTTCTGCTGTCCGTTATCTTGAAAGTGACATTTGTATATACACACGAACAATGTCGCTGGGCAGCGGTCGAAGATTTCCATACAGTGTCCGAGATACAGATAGGGCGACTGCCGCTACGGGTAATTGCAGAGCAGAGCAAGCCTCGCCCGCAGCCACGAGCCAGGAACGAGATGGGCGCTGTGCAATGCGAAGTGGAGGAGCTGCCTTTCAGGGCGTAGCAGCAAATCGTGTATCTTCTCCACGGTCGCCCGACAACACGCACCTCCCCCCCCCGTCCCCCCCCGCGTTCTTCCTTGTCTCTTGCATGTCTCATCTCTCCAATAAGACCGCGCCTCCAACGTGCCAACCTGCCCGTTGCAGCGTCGTCGCGGCCGTCGTGTCATGCATCAAGCTCCTTCTCCTCCTCCTCGTCGGCAATGCGTCTTATCAATTGGTGGGAGCTACTGGAGCTACCCTGGTCTACGATGACGACGGTGTTTACTGTCGAGCTCGACTGCTGCCGCAATACCACCTGCTCTATCAAGAGCACCGGCGGAGGCTATCGTGTAGTGCGGTTGCGCTGAGGAACAGAAGGAACAATAACGATCATCATGTCGGTGATACTCTTCCTTATCTACTGCGCGACTTTGCCGTGAAATAAAGAAGGACGCGCTCCCACGCTGTTTGTGTTTTGTTCCCAGCACCTTCGAGTCTTGACTGTCACGCGATCGCTCTGTCTTGCCTTTCCATTGCTCTCTCAGACGTCTTTTCCGGTCTGCATTGTACACAAGACGTCTAGTGGGAGACTTCGAGATCTTGACCCATAATGCGTTTCCTCGCTTTCTCAGCGCTGTGCTGTCTGTTCACAAGCTCATTGAGCGCGAAGACGCCCTCGTTACAGACCGCGACTACGAGTATATCTCTCATGATCCTTCCGATAGCTCCCGCTGATTGACTGGTACCAGTCAAGGGAGAGCAATTCCCAGCCCTCATCGATGTGACAACCGAGGACCTTGTCTACGGCCTCGAGACCGGCCTCTTCACCAGCGTTGACTTGATCACAGTAGGTCGACAGTCTCGGACTGGGAGCAGGGAAAGCTTGCTGACAAGGTGTAGGCATACATTGCCAGAATCAACGAGGTCAACGCTACCAACCATGCTGTGGCAGAGATAAACCCAGATGCACTGGCCATCGCCGCGCAAATGGACGCCATGAGGGCGAACGGCACAGTCTTGGGGTATATCAGCTTCCGAGGGATCGCGACGGTTGCTGCAGAGCACTGACCCCTAGGCAGGCCACTTCACGGTATACCGATCCTAATCAAGAACAACATCGCCACAGCGGATAAAATGAACAACACAGGTACAGCCCCACTCACCCCATCGCACCTACCCCAAACGCTAACCTCGACAGCTGGATCCTATGCTTTAGTGGGCGCCAAAGTACCGCGAGACTCTGCCATGGCAGCCAAGCTACGAAAAGCCGGCGTCGTCATCCTCGGCAAGACGAACCTGAGTCAATGGGCAAACTACAGGTCGAACAACTCGAGTAACGGGTGGTCTGCGACGACTGGTCAGGCATATGCTGCGTACTACCCGATGGAAGACCCGAGTGGGAGCTCTAGTGGTAGCGGAGTGGCTTCGTCTGTGGGGTTGGCGTTGGCTACGCTGGGAACTGAGGTACGTGAGATATCTTTCAGCATCGCGGAAGACGAAGATGTGGCAGGGGCGCTGCCGACCTCCTGGAGTGTGAAAAAATTGCTGAGGGACCGTTCTTCTCCATGATCTATTTGCCGATCTCATTACGTGACCTGAGATCATCACGGGCAGTCTTTCCTAGTCTCTCGGCCGTTGCCAGCACTGCTCCATTACTTTGTAGGGAAGAGGCTCACTGTAGGGAAGAGGCTCACTGTAGGGAAGAGGCTCATTGAGGACCAAGCGCTAACCATCAAGACATCTTCTAGACATCCGGCTCCATCCTCTCGCCTTCCGACGTAAACAATTTGGTCGGTATCAAGCCGACTGTCGGCTTGACGTCCCGCTACCTCGTCATTCCCATTTCCGAGCACCAAGACACAATCGGTCCTATGACTCGCACGGTCAAGGACGCAGCCTACATCCTCCAAGCAATTGCCGGTGTCGACTCAGGCGACAACTACACCTCAGCGTTTCCCAACAACGGCGTTCTTCCCGACTACATCGCCGCGTGCAACTTCTCCGCCTTCAACGGCGCCCGCATCGGCATTGCGCGAAACGTCATCGACATCTGGGCGGACAACTCGTCTGGTCCCGTCCTCACGGCCTTCGACTCCGCCATCGAGACCATCCGCAAAGCAGGCGCGACGATCGTCGACAATGCCAACTTCACCGGCTTCCAGGCCTGGCAGAAGGACAACAACGAGACGCTAGTGCTGAACGCAGACTTCATCTCGAACCTTCACACCTACTTCACCGAACTCTCCTACAACCCCTCCAGCATCGAGACCCTCGCCGAACTGCGTAACTACACGCAGTCCAACCCGCTGGAAGAGTACCCCTCGCGCGACACGGCGGTGTGGGACGACGCGCTGACGCAGGGCTGGAACAACACGGATCCGAGGTTCTGGGCCGCGTACCAAGCGAACTTGTATTACGGAGGCGAAGGCGGTATTTTAGGCGCTCTCCAGCTGAACAAGTTGGACGCTATCATACTGCCGACGCAGTTCTCGCCGTCGATCCCGGCGCTGGTAGGAAGTCCGGTCGTCACTGTGCCAATGGGCTTTTACCCCGCGAACGAGACCGTGGTCATGAACAGACGCGGGACCCTCGTGGCCGTGGGCCCGAACATCCCGTAAGCGACTTCCTTTTCCCAGCCCTCACAGGCCTCCCTCTCAATTCCCACTCCTCTCTTCCCCACTCCTCTCGCCCCTCCCCCATCGTCACTCACCCCCGCCCACGCCGTCATCTACTACGTCCTCTCGGCAGTCACCCTTCGTGCGGCAGATCGGGTCCGCCGCAGACGACAGCACTGACATATCCCCTCCGATCCCTACAGGTTCGGCCTCTCCTTCATGGGCGCAAGGTTCAGCGAGGCAGAGCTGATCGGCTTCGCCTACGCCTACGAGCAGCGCACCATGCACCGCAACGACGTGCAGCCGTTCCTGGCGCCGAACATCGAGCTGGCCGACGTGGTGGGCAAATGAGCGCCTCGCTCTCGGTTGGGGGGACACGGATTGAAAGACCAGGGGGGGAAAGCGGGGAGAGGATGAGGGGGGCCGAAGTGTACATAACAGACGCGGCCGATACCTTAGCAGCCCGAGTACCGGCACCGCACGGCAAGTAGACAAACCAACCGCGGAAATGCGGAAAGTGCATGTCGGTACTGTGCTGCATGCCTCTAACCCTCCAAGGGAGATTGCAACAAGCGACCCAGGAGATGCGAACGAGGAACAGGAAAAGAAGCAAAGCCTACTTGTAACTGAAGAACAACTCTTCCCCCTCTTCGATATTACGAGCTGCAAACATCCCAAATCGCACGACAGTGTTGCACATCATAGCTCTGGCGTGAACGTTGATGGTATCTTTCACATCCGAATTGTTGATGAACCGGATCTTGTTGCCCGCACTCTTGCTATCAATTCCTTGCTCTAGGGAGGAGTATTAGCAGAACCCTAGTTTGAGCCTCGAATGAGAAGACCTACCAGGGTTCAACTTGAACGTGTACCACGTGTTCATGAATGCGTAGACGACCTCTCGGCGAATCATTTCCTTGGTCCCGATGATTTCCCCTTTGTACTCGCCAATGAATTGATACTGCTTCACTTTCTCTCCCATGTACAGACCGAATCCGTGGAACTCACTGTTGCCCAAGAGGGTCTTCTTCGGCACGCCTCGTTGAATTTCAACGTTTGAGCATCTACCCTTTATAGCTTCCTCGTTGTATCTGTTCATCGGATCCAGAAGATCTTTAGCACCACACGAGCCGCAGAAGTCGGGGTCGCACTCGCGGTTCAATTGAAAACAGTCGCAACGAGCGTCTTGGAAACAGACCCTCCTGGTAGGGTGCGTAGAGCAAGTGCATCCTTTGAAACGACGACTGCATGTTTGTGGACATGCGCAGCTCTTCTCGCAGGTGATTTGCTGCTCAAAACAACGGCAAATAGCTGCTTCGCAAGACTGCCCAGGATGGTTACAAGGGTAGAACGGTAGACGATTGTGGAGTTCCCATGTCCTTGTACCCTTGTAGAAATACCCCGAGTTGTGTTCCGAATTCACTATGGCCGAGACGCGTCCGTCGCCACTGTGCTCAACGCGGCGAGAACATGTGTGGACGTTGGTTCGGCGGTTTATCTGCGCTGCCAACTCGTCATCAGATAGCCATTCATATTGTCCGGAGTGCTCTTCCTCTTTCATCTCTCCATGACATTGGCAATCGAAACTAACTCGATTAGCGACTGAAACTCCTAGGTCAGGAAGGCTTACTTACAGGAAGCACACTCGGCAAGTCTTGAGCACGCGCTGCTCGCTAGATGACACTGGTAGGACGGCGCACGATGCTTTCCTAGCAATGTGCCACAGACTGTATCTGCACACATTCAAGAATGCAGAGCAAGCTAGAGCCGCAATTGCCAACTTCCTTGGCCCTGTCAACGCCGGCAACTGCTCCAGAACGCGCACCCATTTGCGACTTTCTCTGTTGAACTTCTCCGTATAAGAGTCGGCTCGACGTTTGTAGGCTCGCACTGTATCCTCACCTAAGGACTGATCATAGTCTGAGTCCTTGGGGGCGAGGAGGAAGTGGAGAACATCTGAAAAGTTACAGCCTAACTCTTCTAAGAAGGCCTCAACATATGGGCCCAATTTCCTTGCCTTCTCTGAATGACGCACAAAGCCGGGCCGCTGCTCGTTTGGGGTGAAGTCATACATTTTTCGAAGGCGTCGCTCGAGGCCCTCGTTAGCTGCCCTGTCGTTGTCATCAGAGTCCTCAAGGTAAGGCACGTATCTCAGTCTCTTTCGATTCTCTCCAAGTACGTTCCTCTTCAAGCTCACGTAAGTGTCGTGTTGAGGCACATCCACCGCGTCTGTGCTGTACCTTGTCGTGCTGTACCTCATCGTTTCAGTCCTGACTTCTTTGGGATTCTTATAGCGTGATTTGTCGTTGACTGGTTTGGAGCCCTTAAAGGATGGGTTGTCGACGATCATCTCAAACTCTAGTGTTTTCGTGACAGAACTAGAACCATGACTGGGTATAGAAGGGAAGGACGGTCGCATTTTGGCTTTGGGAAGTGTGCCATGGTCATTAGAATCATTTACGATCGAGATAGGTCCAGTATTTGGCGGGCGTCCAAGGCCATCAAGTCTAGCACGGCGGAGCCAGCCCTGTGATAGCATGAGTAAGGGCACGAACAAACAGTCTCTCGAGAGCGTAACACTCCTACCTTCACAAAGTATTCATGATCATCTTGTGAGGTGCTGATATGCTTCCTTAGCACCGCCTCCACCTCAGACAGTGAGAGGGGTATTGAGCGCACCTGGAGTGCACTTGCGGTTTCTGGTACTATCCCGCATGACCGTTAGTCGTCGATAAAGATCTTGATGATCTGCATTGAAGTACATGGCACTTACAGCCGACGACTTCGCTATTGGTTTCTACACCAGGAGTGCCTGTATTCTGGCTCGTATCTAGTGTCTTGACCCGTTGATCTTGCGCTCGACTTGCGACTGGGAGACTCGTGGTGTTCGCCAAACCAATGCCATTCGGAGTAGCCACTACAGCTGCACTGCGCGAGGACACTCCCTGCTTGGTCTCGTTAATTTGGTTCACCTCAGGACTGGGCTGTGGCAGCGCAAGTCCTACGTTGACCGCCGGATCGTCGGCTTCGCCCTCACCCGGACTGGTAACAATACGAAATGCAACAGCAGACACCGCTTTTCCAAGGTTGTTTCCTGTGAGATCGTTCGAAAATGCCGTTTGAGGTGAACGACTGCCGCCATCTTTCACAGTGACCTTGGCATTTGGATGGTTGGGTTGTGCTCGTTCATGTCCGTCTGGCTTCGCTCCGTTCACACAGTGGCGTGCGAGTTGAGAAGCACCACATTTTTGCGGCTCCTTCGTCAGCAGAGGCACAGCAGCGATGGGCAGCTGTGCGAACGGCAGCTTGACCCTTACGTGTTGCTTCTTGTTCGGCTGATCTTCGGCCGGTCTTTGAGTGCTCTTGCTTCGCTTTCTTTTCAAGATCGGAGCAACGTTTGTCTCAGTCTCCCTTGTCGACAGATCAGTTGGTGGCTTTGCGTTGTTGGAGACGGGCATAGATGTCAATCCTTGGTGGTCAGATGTCGGCCTAATTGGTTTCAAGCTCCCTGTTGCGGCCTGTGTGACAGAAGGGACCACCAAAGGGCTGTTTAGATGCTGCAGCTGCTTCTCCACTACTGAGTCGCTGGATGTCTTAGCCCCGTCTGTAGACTTGTCGAAGGCCTCTCGCACAACTGCTGGCCCGATGCTCGGGGTAGACATATTTGCTTCATTGCGAACACTAGGAAATACGGTGCTTCTGTCATGTGGTACTGAGGCGTCTTGCCGGGCCATATGTCGGTGCTTTTGGACGAGTTCCTCCCGCTTTCGCTGCATATGTTTGGAGGCTGCTCGAGCGGTGCTCCACGGCGAATTGTGGTTTATTTGGTGGGTACGCGAGGGATTTTCGCTAGTTTCGGAGCCAGACGAGATACTGATAGCGGCATGAGAGTTTGAGGGAGTGCGGCTTGAGTTGTGGTCTGTCTTATGAGCGCTGTTGATAGGACCCTGAGTATTGTCGATCTTGTGAATTCCATTCGCCGTCGACTGTCCGGACTGAAACATTCCAGACATTGTAGAGTACAACATTTGATGATCGCTGTTCTACCAACGATCGGCTTCGCATTCGAGCAGCGCACGACTGTCGAAGATGAACTTGCACGCTGACTCAGAGTGACAAGATAGAAAGATTCAAAAACAGACCACAGCTGTGGTAAATATGGTTATTTGAGGACCGCATAGAACTTATCTTCGTGAGAGTTGGTGGTAGTGTAGATTGAGGTAAGGAGGGATCTAATGAGACGAGAGACGAGGTGGCTTATTGAGACAGGCAACACAGCGAGCCGTATTTCACCCTTTCCGTGCAAACAAAGTCGGTAAGACACGGCTTCTGAACTTTCAGAGGCCGCGCACATATGGCGCTGAGAGAAATGAGACGGAGACCTCTGACTGATTGTTGAAGGTAGAAGTGTTGGTTGGCGTGTTAGACAAAGAAGACGCGATCTGTGGCATGTGTAGCCAGCTGCTAGCGAGGGCAAATTGGGCTGGCGCGTGCACCGTTGATAGTCCGCAGGCGAGGGCAATCTGTTTCTGTACAGAACACAAGTTTGTCAACACGATTACGACACCTTGCTCCAGTTGAACTTGATTCGAGGTAGGAGCTTATGGCTGGATTGTATTGCTCTCCATACCCGTATCACCATGCATCGTCGCACTAAGATGTGCCTCTGCAAGTAGGCAAAAGCCTGAGCACACTATGTCAGTACACCTTTACAGCAACCTCAAGAGGGAGGCACGAGGGGCCCAAGCCCGTAACAAAACTTGCACACAGCTACCTAGAAGCGGAAGTCTCGTATCGACCGGATTGCAGGATGTGATTCAACACGGAACGAATCAAAGATCGACCAAAACGTGTCCTAAGCAGGCGCTGAACGCCTTCCCCAATTATCCGCCCATGCCTCCTTCGCTTAGAGAAGTTCTCACCTCTTCTTGCCTCTAGCAATCAGCTTGCCTCTTAGCTCCGCTACTCCTTCTACCCATCTCTCGACACTGCCACTGAGCTTCTTCCCCAGGAACTCCGTCATCTTGCCTTCATCGTACTTCTCCCCATATACGACCCTCACATCCGTCTTCACGTTGGTTTCGACAACCGCACCCCTCTTCCCGCCGCCAACAGTAGCGCCAATCTCAAAGCTCACGCTCACCTTCGTCTGCAGCATTGGAAGAAGCATCACCGCCTTGACGGCCAGTCTTTCGTCGCTCAGAATACTGGTGTCGGTGACAAACTGCCTGTTTAGCCTCTCGACCGCACCGGAGACGCTCAGCGCGGTTGTCCAACCGCCGCTGATGAAGTCTAAGAGGTCTTTGATCTTTGTCTGGCTTTGAGCAAGGCACTGCAGATGTGCGCGCATGAGCTGAAGGAAGAAACGTTTCTCAGTCTTTAGTGGTTGCGAGCGATGTGGGACGGAACCGGCGATGTAGGTAAGGCTGATGGGCAGATTCGAAGACGAAGTGGCGGTTGGAAGAAATGAGGACGGCGTGAAAAAGAGCTGGAGTTGGTTTTGGTACGTCATCGTGATCGTCGGTCCTGAGGCGGAAACGATGGTCCAGCCATGTTGCGATTCGAGAGCTGTCACAGAAGCTGCAGTGTGTATTAGCCAACGGGAGTCTTTCGGACGCTGGATCATACGGAAGACGTACCTTTGAGACCGGCAACCTCAGTCGAAGACCAGCCACGACATTCCTCCCCCACCCGTCTAGCCTCCTCGATCTCTCCCAGGCACTCACTCTTCCTCTCAGATACTGCTTCGATGCTATTCTCCTTGTCTGCCAATTCTTTCTGTAGAGATGCGATCATTCGCGTCTTCTCGTCAATCTCTTCATCGGCAGCGAATAGCATCTTCCTCGCCGCGTCTAGCTCTTCAAGATCACCGCTGGCTAATTCATCCGCCTGGGCCTGAAGCTGCTCACAACCCTTCAGCAGAGCGTCGTGCTGGTCGATGAGACCAGGCAGCACCTGTTCTACCAGCCTCTCCTGCTGACCGAGTACGACGTCATCGTTACTGAGACCTTCCGCGATCTTCAATAGACCCTCCTTGAGACCTCGAAGATTGAAGCCGTGCCACTCATACCACGTCGCCTTGCTTAGTAATCTGGCATTGGTTTTCACGTTCTTGAGTTGGTTGTCCATGATCAGACGCTGACTGTGAGGCGCGGAAAGATATTCGTGGAAAAGTACGGGGTTCTCCTCCCACGTGTTCGCTTCGATCTCGCGGACAACGTCGCGGCCTTCAGAGATGTAACTTTTGAGCTCGCGGCACGAGTGCTGGTACAGCTCAAGCATGGGCACCGTGCATGCACCAGCCACAACACAGCTCTCAAGATCAGGTACCGCATCTCCATTGACGTCGGCTTGCTCATCTGGTGCAAAGCCCTCTCTCTGGGGAGCAGGAGCAATAGTATGGCGACGCTTGGTAGTATCCAACTCCATAAAGCGGATGTTGGTCAGCTCAAGGAACTCTTGCAGCTGAATCTTTACAGACTCTTCCTCTGGTGCAGCTGCATTGGCAAGCTCAGCCTGAAGCTGCTGTGTTGGAGAATCGTTCTCGTTGACATGGACCTGTCGCTTTGGAGTGACCAATGGCTTCGGCGTTGTTTGCTTCTTCGGTGATGCTTGTTTCTTTGGGGTGTGTCCTCTATTCGGAGTCAAAGCTGCAAGACGCTTGAGCGGCGAAGTTCTGGTTTCCTTCCTCGGGGTAGACAGAAGTTTGATCGCGTTCGCCAAGTTTCTGGTGTCCTTGACTAGGGCCTCTTTCACGGGAGTGCCAGCATCCCTGAGTGGTGAACTGCGAAGTTGCTTCTCCAAGACAGGCGACCTAGGCAAAGGCTCGAAATCTGCTTCTGCGTCTTTGAACCGCAGTTGGTCCTTGGGTGTCGTTGGTGGGGCTTCGCGAGAAGACTTCTTGGCTGAAGTGCGTGGCTTTGGGGAAGCAGACGCTTCGACCACGTTCTTCGGCTTCAAAGGTTGGGGTTCATCGTCCGACAGATCAACCGCTACGCTCTTCCGAGGGGACTTGCGTGGAGTGCTCAGAGGTGTTGGGACATTTTCTTTTCCAATTGGCAATGGATTGGCCTTGCCTTTTGGTGTAGCGGCTTTCTGCGGCTTTTCAGCAGGTTGCTGCAAGGTCTTGAGAACTGACTTCAGCGGGGATTTCCGCGGAGTTCGTCTGATCTGTTTCTCGAACACGGGAGTGAGTAGTTTTCGTGCCGGGGAAGCCTCGACTTCCTTGAAGCGAACCTGATCTTTCGGTGTGGTTACCACTGCGGCATTCATGGGAGAGTCGGTAGGCCGAGGGGTCTCAGGCCTCTCTGATGTGGCCGTTTGTCCGCCAGCTTTGATACCACCCAGCACCGTAGTCAACTCCATGGTTAACTCTTCGTTCTCGTCAATTTCATTCTCTTGATCTTGAGCTTCCTGGTCTAGCGCTGGGTACTGAATGCGGCCCAGAGCCGTGGTCAGATCCATTGTCTCATCCACGGCAGAGCTTTGTCCGGATGACCGGCGCCTGTTGAGATTTGTTCGGCGACCATGCTTGATAGGTGAGCCATTACTTTCAATCGTCCCAACTGCCACAGTCAGATCCATCGTTTGATCCCCAAGAGATGACCTAGGCATTGATGACCGTCGCCTCTTGGTGTGCCTCTGACGTTCGGTCTGGCTCTTCGTAGGACTGTTTTGGAGACTTGCAACGGGCATGAGCGGTAGATCAACGCTGGATGATCGTCTTCTTTTGACGCTTTTGCGAGCGTTCACGATCTCTGGCACGTTACCCTCCTGGATTCCACCGACTGCCACAGTCATATCCATGGTCTCGTCGCCGAACGGCGAGCTCCCCGATACCTGCGATGGCAGTATACCACCGACAGCGCGTGTTACGTCCATACTCACATCCTCGTCTTCCTCGGGAACTGGCGCGACGCGTATATCCGGCGTTCCGGACACAAGTTGCGCTTTGAAAGCCGGAGAGAACGGGTTGATGTTCTCTTGGTCTTGCAAGGCGGACAAATCTTTCACCCCTGCAGGAACGCTCGCACCCTTCTGGATCCATGGCTGAAAAGCGGCTGTGACCTCGTCTCCTGCCATCTCCATTGACAAGTCACCGTTTTCGTCATAGTGAATGCCTCTTGTGCCTGCTTGTTTCGAGGCTTGACGTAGTGCTGCCTCAAGCCGTGCGCTCGAGCCAGTGCTCGAATCGCTGGCCATAGACGCAGTAGTATGTTCGGCTGCATTGTCAGTGTCGAGACTCATGACCGTGCTTTCACCGTCATCCTCTAACTCTTCCTCTATGCCGTCACTGCCATCTATCAGGCTGCTGCCGCTGACTGGACTGGAAGAAAATTCGTCTTCGGGGTTGTTGAAGTTCATGGGCGGAATGCCAGAACTTCGACGGCGCTTCTTCTGGTGCAAGTCTCGCTGATGCGCTGGCGAGGAGACCGGAACGGGTTCTTCAACCTGCTCGGGAGGGGTGGAGGGCGGATCGGCAAGGTCTGAGCTCGGTGCAGACGGCTGCTTGTAGGGTGATCCTGAAGCCGATGCACGAGACATGCGACGAGTGGCCTCGGAAGAAGATGCGGACGATGTGGTAGCATCGCGCATATACTCGATAACATCCCATGTATGTAGAGTTGCTTCCGGTGCAAAGGACACGCGTCGATTAGCTGTACAGTTGTAAGTATACTGATGTAATGCTTGTCGAAAGTCCATGATCTGTACCTAAGGACTTCCGGCGCGCTGCCTTCCGTTTCTCTTCATCTTCCTTGGTCGGAAGGATAGACTTTACAGCTGATGTCGGTATGAATGCGGACTAACGGATCGTAAGCATGTCACAGCACATAGCCTGCACACTTCATGCGACTGACCTTTCTTCGATTGCCTGTGTTTCCCTTCAGTGGATCGGGCGCTTCCAGACCGCCAGGACCAATGCTCTTGCTCCGCGGTTTCCTGGTTGTTCTCCTCAATGAGGGAGACTTAGCAGTGGCCAAACACTCAGTCTCGAGGACTGGCGGGGGCATATTCTCTTTGTCCTGTATCTCTGCCATGGCGCCTGTGGTTGATTGCTCAATGTGTGGGATTTCGAGTTTATTGACGCGATTGTCAGTAAACAACCCGGAAGGGAAAGCCGTCAAGCTCAGGCCATGTGTGCCGCTTAGTTAACCAATCATAGCCATCTTCAGCCGACAGGGATTACGCCATCCGCACGAACGCGATATCGCATCTTCAATTTTCGTTCGAGAGTCCGACGACACCAACATCGACACCGACACTCCCGGACCGCCATCAAGTCGACCATCCCACGTTCTCCGTCGATACGCAATCGTAACCATGGCCACCGAGCTCGCTGTCCAGAGCGAACGCGCTTTCCAGAAGCAGCCTCACATCTTCCTCAACTCCAAGGCGCAAAGCGGGAAGACCAAGAGAGTTGGCAAGGGTGGCAGGAGATGGTACAAGGACGTCGGACTAGGCTTCAGGACGCCGAAGACTGCCATTGAGGGAAACTACATCGGTGCGTAGGCTGCGAAAACGTCTCCCGAGTGGTTATCTTTTGCGCGACGAAGAACGGTCCTCACGACGTCGCAACTACTCGCGAGAACGGTGATAGCTGCAGCGGTGGAACACGGCTGATGAATCTTGAACTCAGACAAGAAGTGCCCCTTCACTGGTCTCGTTTCCATCCGTGGCCGTATCCTCACTGGAACTGTTGTCTCCACCAAGATGCACCGTACGCTCGTCATCCGCAGGGAATACCTCCACTTCATCCCCAAGTACGCCCGTTATGAGAAGAGGCACAAGAACCTCGCTGCGCACGTCTCGCCGGCATTCCGCGTGGAGGAGGGCGACCAAGTCACAGTTGGCCAGTGCAGGCCTTTGAGCAAGACTGTACGTTCCCCTCTCCCAAGAGCCTCGTGGGGGCTGTCAGAGATGCGCAATCATTCAAAATTCTTTGAGGTGGCCCAGAAGAGGACATACTGGCACAACAACAGGGCGTAAGACTGACACGTTGTTTGGACAGGTCCGGTTCAACGTTCTCCGCGTCCTTCCTCGTACCGGCAAGCAGGTCAAGCAGTTCAACAAGTTCTAAGCGGTTGTTTTCGGGTTCTCTGGGTCGATCACGGAATGCATCGGTTGCAAGCTCGATGGTGGCGGGCTCAAGTAGCATAGCAAGGAACACTGATTGGTCGAAAGCTAGATATTAGCATTCGGACTCCAATGATCTGATCCGCATGCGCTGCATTTGACAAAAACCAAAACAGTATCAAGTTGCCGTTCGTGCCTGCATGCAAGGTTCTCATAAGTTATTGACAGTCCAGATGGTATTCTCATTATACGCAAAGCCACCACTCGCAGATTCATTCTCCCACCTTTTTCTGACGCAAAAACTGAGCAAGAACGGCCCGTCATCTCTCTTGTCCCATCCAACTTAGAATAACGCCTACTCCAGTCATCCAATTGCCTTTAGTTCACAGCCTACTTCTCACTTGTGCATCGGCACTTGTGCAAAGCCCGTGGAGCTTTTGCCAGCCAACTGTACCATAGATCTGTGATATGCGCACAGCACTATAAGATTGCGCGTGGCGACAAGACACCTACATCGTTTTCAGCCTTGCAGCAAGAGGTTTGTTTCATCTGCAGACCCCGGTGGTCAAATCTGGCCGTTACTGCGCCCCTGAACAGCCAACATTTCGGGCGAAGACTCGGAACTCTACTAGTGACCGTCTTCGTTCGGGTGCCTCGCCACACGGATGTGAACCAGCGTAGGACATCAAGACATTATCTCTGGTCGTCAACTTGATCGGAACGTCGCTACAACATCTGGAAGGAAAGGCAAAAGGCTGGCAGCATGATGGAATATCTCGCGCTCTATGATTCGAGGTAGTCAAACCTCACCCTAATATCACAGTGGGCGGGGACCTTTTCCCTTCCTTGCACTCGAAAGTTCTTGGACTGTCGTTGTTCTGCTCCGCATTACGATTGACCATAGAGACAAAGGGCGACTCATGAATGTGGAAATGTATCAGGTACCTGATTGCGCGTGCCGTAGGCGTCGTTGGGAACTCGTATATGTCAAGAGATGACCAATATCACAAGCAGTACTCCTCACTACGAAGGAGCTCATGTGCCTCATGGGCGACAGCTAAGTTGGCGGTGACTACGGAGCGACTCGTAGGTCTACACAGAGACTCATTTGCAGAAGTATGGCAGTTCGGGGAACTACTGGTGAGGGTTTTGTAGTGCAACGATCTCTGGCATCGGGGTGCATCGCATCGTCAGTTGGGCGTGTCCTACAGTGTTAAATCGAGCTGGGTCTCACAGCGTCGCTAGGAAGGATAGCGAAGTTCTGAGTTCTAGGCCCCGTCGGTTCACATTGTTCGCTCAAAACCCCTCGAGGACACAATTTACGCTGAGTGTGTATATCTCAGACCAGAGATTCTCTTTCTGACGACATGCATCAGACACTGGACGAAGCCTAGGGGAAAGAGAAAGATGGAAGGGTCAGCCTCTAGCATGCAGAGACATAAGACCTCAGCATTCTAAAGGACACCAATACATGGAGAATCTCGGAAATCGTCGTGTTGACATGATCTGGGCATGTAATTCGACGGGACCGTAAGTACGCGGCTTCCATTTGACTTCTTGCATGTCGATGTATCGACAAAAGGCTGCTGTTCCCTAGTTTGAGCTGGTCGTCTGGTGTCCCTCTCGCTCAGTTGTCCTGCTCTAGGTTGAGTTCTTCTCATCGCTCACGACTGGCGTCTGTCGACACGCCTTAGTAGAGTCATACGTATTCCTACACTTGCCACGGAGTCTGACGTGTGATGAAGCAGAAGTAAAAGAAGAAGAGTTTAACATTCCCAGAGTCCACAAGTCCACAGTGGATAGTTGCGCACATCTGACTAAAGCATGACCGAAAGCGCACCCGGTGTTGATATTCTACACTTCATGTGATGGTTCACACGATGTCTAGGCCGTATCCATTCTCTGAATACTCGAATTTCAGCTTCGACATCGGGTTGAAGTCTCGCACTGAGCCCTTTCGTCTTTGGACGCGAGGTCTACTGCTCTAATACAAGTGACAAAACAGTTACATATGCATTACGGGTAAAGGGTGCAATGGGTGTTCCAATCGCAACATCTAACATCAACAACGTAGGGTAGACTTACACTAGCTACAACACTCGGTCACTAAAACACAGGTTCTGTAAGGCACGCCATCTGATATTCTCACCTTGCACCTAGCACAATCCGATCACTTTGACCAACTCTGTGTCTCGTCTCTATAAGGGCGTTACGCACAGAGTGCAAATGTTCAACAATTAGCCCAAGAAAATGCCAAGCGGTTAATAGCTCAACTCCTGGCACCAAAAGCCTTAGGCTAAAGATACGTAGCATCTGCTGGACCTGACGCTGCCCCAGTGTTGTTCAACGTATTGGACACACAGTCGAGCAAAAAAAAATCCTCTTCATGAAGACGAGTCATTCTGCATACTCCGCCGGATCCATAATTTGTGGGAGAGGCACATCTGAACGGGTTGTCCAGGAATTTTCACAGGGCCCCTATGCCTCCTTCGGAACAGACCCAAGTGGTTGAATAGGCGGCATAGGCTTCCTCACCAACGGATAATGCTCTAGAGGCTTGTGCTTTTCTGTTGCAGGGACCCTCCGACAACCATCGTGATGGCCGTGCTCGAAGAGAACTGCGCGGAGTGCTAAAGCCTCTTTGTTCTACTCCCGGAAGTCGAGAGAGTTAGATACTTCGAAGGAAGTTACAGCACGTCCTGGCCCAAGATACCGTCGTTCAACGGGTCGTACACGTTAACAGTGTCTACGGTCAAAACTCGTCGCTTTGTATCCCAAATCTCAACCACAGGTGCGAATCAGCCTGGCTTCTGCATGAGCCGACCCTTCGCTGGGACCAGGTCATTATATGCCAGCGTAAGCTGCATTGGCTCCCTGTATGACTGTAAGCGCTCTTGTCGACCTCGGTGTGCTGCTGTACTCGAGCTTCCATGCGGCATGAGGTATCGAATGTCACACGGATCCGGACTGTGTCTTGAGCTTAGGATTGAAGTCATTGCGCATGCTTGTTGAGCCCTGACTGTTGGTCCGGAAGGAAAGCAGTGCCGAGCATGGGGCGCAACGTGTTTACACGACTCGATCCTCATGTGCTTCGCATGAACTAGAGGGCCTGGCTGCGATATCACCTAACCACATTGCCTGTCTTACCCTACCTTAGCACACCACTGAACCATCCCGCCCAAACACGTTTCGCTAGTGTGCGGAGAAGCGGACCGTCCCCGCAGCTTGGCTTCGTCTTTCGATCGTCCCGTCTGGAACTCTCTTAAGTTACCGGGGCTAGTATCGACCTTAGTCTTAGCATGAGCTACCTCTTCCAGCCATCTTTTGCGCGGCCTATAAGAGCGCGCTTCGGCCTGCGGAGAGCTCTACTAGGTCTTGCTCTTGCCGTCACCACTGTCGCCTTCTACGTCTACGCCTATCTGGCCACGTCGCCTCTGCCATCCTCTCTGCGCCGCTCCAACATCACCGAAGACAGCAAGCGCCAACTCGTCGACCACTCCATAAACAACACACTTGTCGTTGTTCCCGTCAACGATGGCATGCTCAGTAAGGCAGAGAACCTTCTCTGCTCCCTCCGACGAACCTCCTTCGACACGAGCAAGATCTTGTTCTGGGCATTGGACTCAGACGCCAGGATCACGCTTGAGGAGAAGGGCCACGCAGCTTATCACGACCCGTCCCTCTTCTCCGTCAGCGGTGACACGAACCTCCGGGGGAACACCAAAGCATACAAGAAGATGATGCTCGAGCGACCAAAGTTCTTCATTGACATGCTTTCCGCGGGACTCGATGTGCTCATGCTCGACGCCGACACAGTCTTTTTCCAATCGCCGTTGCTCCTTCGCGACCCCACCGTCGACGCCGTGTTCAGCACCGATGCCCGCGAATTCTACCAGACGTACGACGCGTTCAAAGACCGCGACCGCAGGGGCTCGAAGATGCCTCCTGTCTGCAACGGCATCTTCTGGATGAAAGCTAGTCCGAAGACGGTTAGGCTGTGGCAGGACATGCTGGACGTCTTCGGAGCGGGATGGCGGACAGCGCTGTGGCGGCTGCGGGCGTTGCTGGACGACCAGCGCGGCATGGACGTCTTGCTCAACGACGGGCGGGCGCGACTGGTCGAGCCGTTCCCCGATGGCATCACGAGAGACATGGTGCAGGGCAGATACAGCGACAGCAGTGCGAGTTGGACGTCAGGTTGCTGGACCAGACGGCCGTCGTGAATGGGCACCTGCTGAAGAACCGCAGGAGCACATACGAAATGAACTTGCAGAGCTTGAGGAAGCAAGGCAAGGACAGGATAGCGGCGCATCTCAACTGGAATACGGCAGAGACGACGAAGGAAGAGGGCGCGAGGGAGCTGGGGCTTTGGTTACTGGACGAAGGCGGGAACTGCAAGGTTTAGGACGCTTTGGAAGTTGCAGGCTATATGCCTAAGCACTGTTCATAGCCTGCCTCTTGGCACGGATGTCCCAGATTCAACAGGTAAACATTAGTTCGAGAGCTGCGGTGATCTGCCGAACTCAAGCAATTATGAGAATAGGGCCATTCGTAGTGAAACGTACTAGTTCGAAGTGGTCTCCAAGGATTAGCCCTAACTCTAAGTAAAGAGATAGTTGAGTTCAAACATTTGTGCAGGAAATAGTATCCCGTTCTATATTCTACAAATATAGGTAATTCTATTCATCGTCAAACGTGACATGTACAATCGATATTTGGATACTACTTTTAGCTCATAACTCTCGCTAGGTGTGCTAACTACGCGACTGGACCATGCTATATAGTAGGATATTGCAAGAGGTATCTTACTATGTGCATCCCTGACATTTTTTTTTATAATTGTAACAGTCACGCATGTCATTACAGACATCGTGGCTACTCGCTCAGCGATAAGAAAAACGTCAGTAGCTAACGCCAAAGAGCACTCGTCGCTCAACACTAGCGCTCGAATCCAAGACATGTCGCGCAGAGTCACGTTCCTTCCCAGCGCCTCCGAACGTCCAATCAGTCAGTCAGCTTTGATGACCCTCCTATCCACCATTGTTGTCGTTGCTAGTAGTCGTGGCCTTTGCCGCCGATGCTGTAGCCGTACAGCTCGACACCGTGCTCGTCGTGCCTAGTGCCGTAATAGCGGTTCTGTTAACGGTCACCGTCGACGTTTGTACCGACGTCGCCGTCGTCGTCGTAGTGGAGCCGCCAGTGGTCGTGGTCACGGTAGCTGTCGCTGTTGTAGTGGGGCCGCCTGTGTTTAGGTTGGAGTGGTCGTCGCGCCGAAAGTGGTCCTAGTGATGGTGGTGGTGGCGGTAGCTGTAGAGGTCACGGAGCCATCAGGCCGTGTGAAAGGTAGTGACTGAAGTACCTCCCGGCTCTGTGAAGGTTGGAGTTGATGTTACCGTGGCCGTGCCTGCAGACTGGGTGTAAGTTGATGCCACCGTGCCTGCGGGCTGCGTCATTGTGTAAATCGCAGTGCAAGCCGAAGTCACGGTGTTTCCCTGGGCTGTGCTGGTGTAGGTTACAGTCTGCGCAGGTTATGCATATGTCGATGTTACAGTACCTCCTTGAGCCGTCTGGGTGTAAGTCACGGTCTGGCGCAGCCGAGTGTAGGTGAGTATAGCCATGCTAGCAACTGTATGCGTTATCATTGCGTAAACAGTAGCGGCTGATTGTGTTACTGTGGAGAGCTCCGTGGACGTCTGGTACAGGATCGCAGAAACCGTTTTAGCAGGCTGAATTTGAGTGGAGGTTCTAGTGATCGTAACTGCTGACTGAGTACTAGTCACGGTCTCGGTTGTCGTGGAGTAGACCGTGCTAGCTGGTTGGGTCGTCGTGGCCAAGTCAGTCTCTGTCGGAGTCTGGTACTGCGTAATGCGCACAGTTGTTGTCGACGTTATCGTTGCGTAGACGGTAGTGGCTGGCTGCGTAGTTGTGGCCAGGTCGGCTGTGATTGCGGTCTGGTAATGCGTACTCACCATGATTGTGGTGAAATCTGGCTTGGTATAGCTGCTTGTGGTCGTCTGAGTAACTCTTTGAGCTGATGCAATGACAGTCGATACCGACGCCAATGTCTCCGTACTCGTGTAGGTAGAGACAGAAATCCGGGTAGTTGTTTGTGTCTCTGTCACGGTCTGACCGGACAGTGTGATGGTAGGTGTTTTGGCAGAGGTCGACACAGAAGTCTGAACTACAGTCTGGGTCTCAGTCACCGTCTGCGCTGACTGGGTGACTGTCGATGTGGTTGTTGAAGTAGCAGTGTCGGTGCCGATCACGGTTGTTGGCTGAGTGGACGTTGCAGTTGTCGTCTGAGTAGTTGTTGCGTAGTCTGCCGTTGGCTGGACCTGCGCGTATGTTGCAGTGGTGGACTGTGTAGAGACTTGAGTTATCGCTGCCGTCGAGACATCGGTCTCAGTCGAAGTCTACGTAATTGTGATGCAGGACACCTGTGTCGTTTGCTGGGAGGTTGTCAAAGTAAAGTAAGCGCTCGCAGCACTTTCGTATATCGAAGTCTCCATAACTCTGGTTCTCGGCTGGGTGTCTATTACAGTCTGCGTCGTAGATCGCGTGACGGTGCTTGTCTCATAAACGTTGTTTGAGACGTCGAGGTCTTTTGTCAGGTAGTCCGTGGCCGTTGTTTGGTATATAGAGGTCTCTATAACAGTCGATCCCGGCGCCGTCGACGCAGCAGTAACCGTGACATCTTATGTCGTCGTTGCATAGGCAGTGGCGGTAGTCTGCCATGTCGGCGTCTGTGAAATAGTTTTGGCGGACTCCGTCGATGTAACTGTAGTCTGGTATGTCGATGTCGCTGTGGCAGCCGTTGCCGACGCCGTTGTCGTGATCTGATATGTTGAGGCCCCTATAATACTTGTACCCGATGCCGTCGACGTGGCGGTGATTGTGACGCAACATCGACCCTTGAGATGCTACGGTACTCGTAACGCTGCTGGCCTCGTATACTGTCATCTGAGCAGTCGAGGTCTCAGTCGCCGCGGTTCCGTGTGATGTTGATGTCACGGTAATCATAATATCTGACGTTGCAGTCGCATAGACCGTGAATGTTATTCCGGATGTGACGGATGTCGCGATAGTGCTTGAAGGCTGTGTTTCAGTCTGGTACACAGTCATCGGGGGATTTGATGTGGCTGCTGATACCGACTGTGTGACGGTGCTCGTTGCATATAAAACAGTCTGCGCAGTCGAGATCTGCGTAGTAGTGGTTGCGTATACTCTGTACGTCGAGGTCGAGAAGACGGCAGTGCAGACCAGCTGAGCGACTGGGGTGCCAGGTTGAGTCTCCGTGACTGTGGAGGTCGTAATAGAGCCAGGCGGGGTGACTGTACTTCCTGGCTGAGTGTACGTGCTTCCCGGTTGGGTCTGCGTGACTGCAGACGTAACAGTAGAGCCCGGCGGCGTATGAGGAATTCCTGGTTGAGTGTACATGCTCGTCCTTGTGACCGTAGAAGCCGACTGTGTCGCAGTAGAAGTAGCCGTGACGGTGCTCTGCGGTTGGGTGGCCGTGTACGTACTGGCTAGTTGAGTGTGACTACTCGCTTTAGTTGTCGTGGATCCAGGCTGGGTTGAAGTGGTGGTCTTTGTCACTGTCGTTGCCGGTTAAGTAGCATTTGTGGTTCATGTCGAAGTCCACGTCGACGTTTTGGTCTCCGCCTTGGTCTCCGTTTCGGTCTCTGTCGAGACAGATGTCGTCGTCTCCTAACCGGTGTCTGTTTTGGTCTTGCTGGACGTGGCTGTCGACGTCGCTATCAAGGTAGCTGTCAGTGTCTTCGTATTGTCGCGCACTTGGAGACGCTGATGGGTAAGGTTTGCTTCTTCAGCATCCGGAGCAGCGTCCCGGCGGAGGACATTGTTGATACTACCAAAGCTGGGTTAGCTTCGGCCATGGAGAGGCAAAAGCTGAAAGAAAGAGTGAAAATGAGACGAGGATGGTGTGCGGTCTTGCCATCCTTAACTCCAGAAACGGCTGGATAAAGCACGTATAGAAGCAGAACACGAAGCTTCCCAAGCACTTGCTGGGTCTTGTTTCCTGAACGTCGAGGACGTCGGGGTGCCTTGAAGAGTATGTAGATACCAAGGGAAGACAGGGCATCCGCTCCGTTCGCTATGGCTGTAACGCTCATGCTTTGTGTGCAGCCTACGAACATACTGGTCCCTGGTTGGAGGCGAAGTTCATGACCCGCGGAGGACTAAAGTGCGTCCGTTATGGATTGACAAACAGAGCTGCGACTGCATCCAGTTTGATCGTTTCGACATAGGTATTTTCTCAACGCTTCTCCGCCACCCATCATGCTACACAGAATAGAACTTCCAGTGGAGTTTCGTGCTGGTGAATAAGGGAGGACGTACAACTTACATACGCGACCACTCGCTCCTCGAGTTAGCCTAAAATTTCCAGTGATTTGAATCTTCAGCAAATGCCTGCAATAGGGAACGGAATTGCTTGGTCCACGTCGAACACGAACTGCAGCCACCGTCACACCTTGTCCTCCCCGGTCTTTAGGATGAGAACACAATCGAGCCCTACATCAATCAAGAGAAGACAAGAAAAGGGTTGTGACGAACAAACGCCTTCCCAGCGAGACAACGTATTTGCCACAAGGGGCCCATTAAATCATGTTGCTCCCTGCAGTACAATTCTCGGCCTCCGGGACACGTCATAGAGCAGAAAGAACTCTAGGTCAGCCCTTCCGCACCACGCGGTACAAGCGCATGGCCTGAGAGTCAGTACAAAGCATTCTGCATAGGTCCATTCAACCTTCACAGTAGCTACTACGCAAAGGTAGCGAGTCAAAGTTCGTCTCTAGAGGTTCCTGAGCTCCAACGACTTCGCCGACTTGCCGGCATCCAACATGCGGAGGGCGGCCACATCAGGTCTCGGTCTTCCTTGGCGCGAATTGTTGAACACTACACCTTAGACCGCAAGTAAACATCCGAATGCACTCTCCTCAATATCCTGGAGAAGTTGCAGAAGCGAGACGTTCTAGAACACAGAATTGAAGCACTGCTGGGGAATAGTTAATGGCTTCTTGAGACAATGCCCTGAACTGAGCGATGCTTTACAACACATGGAGAAATATTTTGAATCTTTTGGAGAACCTGTCGGTGATGCCATGGACAAGAAACAAGACTTTGGAGATCCTGGCGTTCTGTGTACATAACGAGTCGTCCTTGGTTATCCGGCCAAAGACGTGTACAATCCCGACAGAGAGTGAATATGGAAGATTTACAGACAAACCTTGAGCTGCACTGAGCATGTATTTGGTTCTCATGATCCGGACATCATGAGTCGTATCTCCTGTAGGGCTCTGCTCAGGCCATTGAGCACCGAGAGGTGGTAGCTTCCACCGAGTGCCTCCGGCTGCTGTACGTTTGTTCAAGCCTCGCAAGTGGAAACCTTCCCGCAGTTTCCAATACTCATCGCACCGCCAACGTTCAGAGCTCCCCAAGCTCTGCTCATTTCCTTTCAAGTCCGCTCAAGGCGGACTGCATCGTAGGAGTCCCCTTTGAGCTGAACCATTGCCTTCTTGGCAGCCTTATTCATCGAGCCCAGCGTCTGCGTCTGTAGCTCGGTCTCATTCCAATCCGACAGAGGATGGAACAACAGCGGCAATATTGACGGCTCCGAAGGTGTCTCTCGACACTGACACGTCTGGAAAACGGAGATTGAGAGATCGATCCCGTGGGCACCGACTCCTCCACTGTATCATCCCCCGGCAGCTCCAACGCCGCGGGATCCTCCTCCACATTCCGCCCGGCCAAGCCCAGCTGGCTCGAACGCATCGCCAGCTCCGTGACGGGCAAGTCGTTCGCCACGCCCGAACAGCAAGGCTTCAGGACCGTGCAGATGACGCGGGCCGACTACTCAAAGTACTGGGCCCGGGACGGGGAGGGCCAGTACGTCGGCACTGAGCCGGAGGGGAGTGGGCGAGAGTGGTACAGGGAGAAGTTGAGGGCGTATGGGAGAGCCTATGATGGTGGACCGGGGAAGGTGCAGGCGGGGGTGTGGATCGGACAGATGGGGGTCGCGATTTAGATGTTCCGTGTGAAAGGGTGGGGCGTTGCGTATTGCGTTGGACTGTCTCTTTGTGTGGAGGCTCAGGCTGAGCTGCTCCTATCTGAGACTCTTGTTCTGCTTCCAAACTATTACGTGGCACATTGAGAGACGAGAAGCACAAGAAGGCCTTTCAATGACGATGCATTATCATTATCGTTAGGTGTACACGGTCCTCAATCGAGGATAGAAGGCTGCACGCTAGAGCCCCCAGAGGATGTCAAATCATGACGTACGGAACATAGCCAGTCGCCTTTTCAGAAGTTCGTCCCCCCAAATTCGACACTTAGAGATCATTGCAAACTGATCATGCTCGCTTCGTGGATGAGAAGAGACCATCTAGCAGACGGTGATGTAGAGACCGATCCTAGGTTGTGTCAGTAGACGCAAGATGACCGGACACTGAGTGCAGCGAGAGAATAGAAGACTTACGGAGATGGGTTGTAGTCTTGGAAGTAGTTGAGACAGGTGTTGTCCTTGGCATTGGCTTTGTACGAGACTCTCTCACCGGCAGGGCAAGGGAATGTGGCGATAGTGTACGCGTTGCCCGGGACCACTGTGGTCACGCCGTAGTCCTTCGCAGTCGAGGGGATGCTGTCGTAAGTAGTGCCGGCGGTGGCGGCACTGGAGAGCATGCCGAAGTCGATGGCTCCGGTGCCGGAGAGAGTGAAGTTAGACGTCTCGAGCTCCGACTTCTTAGGGAGAAGGAAGATCAGCGAGCAGGTCTTGCCAGTGTCGGCAGCTGGAACATCGAAGTTGTAGATGGATGAGATCTTCGAAGAGATACTACCGTTGTACGACGTGCCCAGAGCAGTGTCTGGCTTGCTGGGGTCAACGGGAACAATCAAGTGAGGATACTGTGGACAGATCGTGTCAGCAATACCCCTAGGGAAGAACACAACGCTGGATGAAGATCGGGCTTTCTGTAGAGCGACAGGAGTGCAAAAGTAAACTTACCTCCCAATTGCCAGTCAGCTCAGGAGGGCAAGTCTTGGCGTCGGGGCAGGAGCTGGTGTCGGAGCCGGGCAGCCAGTCTTGCAGTTGTCTTCGGTCAAGGTAATGGCAACGCAGCCCTGCTGGTTGGCAGGTCCAGCGGTGTAGATGTTGTATCCACCATTGTCCTCAGTGGGGCAGGCGACAAACTTGGTAGAGCCGTTGGCCTCAAGACGACCGTCACAACCGACAGAGAAGCCAGAGGCCGGAGTCGCGCCAACGTCGCACTGGAACTGAGTGGTCGGAGGCGTAAGGATGCAGCCGCGGCCGCTGGAGTCGGTGATAGCTGTAGAGCAGGTCAGCAAACAAGACCCGAGGCCACTGGAGTGACGATCTGTATCTAAGGTGAGAGCAACACGTACCTCCATTGTCAATGCAGTATGAAGCTGCATTGAGACCTTGTCCGAAGCGATTCTGGCCGTCTGCGAGCTGGCCAACACTGCCTCCAGGGCCGCCATCGGCCGTAAGACCAAAGCAACTGAGGGAGACGTAAGCCCAAAGCTCGAGAGGGACAGATGTCAGTAGATCGAGCTTACCATGAAGCAGTACGACCAATGAGCCCATGAGAGCTGACGACGAGCGCGAGTACCATGGTGAGGACCTTCATGATTTCTGAAGGCTGACGTTGAAAGTGAAGGGCGGTCGTTCTCTGGTTGAAGCTCCGAGCAAAAGCTGGATGCTAGGCTTCTGCGAGCACGAGTGATTAGTGAGGCGATCAGTGAGGCAATGCCTACTCTCGATTGACTGTGATTGACTGTTGAGGGTAGGCTGTGAGCAACGAAGGAGCAAAGCAGCAAGCGATGGGCGTGGTAATGGAAGTGAGGTTAATGGTGGAAGAGGGGAAGAAGATGGAGTGGTGAGGACGATCTATTTATACAGCTACTCCGGCGGCCGAGGCGGTAGCGCGGGAGCGGTGACGCCAGCAAGGTCCAAACACCAAACGTGGAAGGAGCATGGAGAGCCTTGATATGAATTGCAATGCTGTTACAAGCGTGGGTCTACAGCCACGGGATCATGCTCCATTCCGGCAAGTTTGTCCCATTCTGACAGCTCTGCGTCCTTGTCAGCTAAGACCGTGCTCTTTACGAAGAGAGACCATCGTGAATGCCTCTCGAAGTTGGAGGAACAAGCCAACCTATTGACGGGGGCGTCCTTCCTTGAAGACGGGGGTTGAGGGCTAGCTCACTCAAAACCTAGTCGTTAGCTCAAGAGACATGCGGACTAGTTTCGTTCCTTCCATTGCAACAACGAGATCGTGAACGTGTGAATACAACAGTACACCACAGCTTGCTGCTGGAGCTGTTACTGCTCGTGGTTGTTGGTGGTATAGGAGAATGGAGTCTAAGTTGTCGGGACATGAAAACGCTAACGGAAGGCTGCATGAAGCGCGCCATGTCATGCTGAAACCCTAGGAAATGCGGGGATAGCTCGAGCGTGGGAAGATCATCAGTCGTTGGAATGCTGATCGGTACCTGCAACCAGTCTACAAGGCTTGTGATAGCCCCTTGCTTCGATGGAGCTGAACCTGAGATGTACCACAACCCCTGGAAGAGGGAAAGCAGACGGTGCAGTGCTGCTCTGTGAAATCCTCAGACAAACGATGTTGCCTATACCTTGTTGCGTGGCAGCATCGCACAAACTTTCCCCTTCGCGGAAGCGTCATGGGCAATCACTTGCATGTGTACCAGACCGATCGCTTGCCTGCAGCCAGGCTCGTCGCCATGCTGGGACTGCACAGTAGGGCGGGATACGAACTATCGTCGGGAGGAGAACCTCGTACTGGCCACGAACGGTACCTCAACCTATACAGAAACTAAGTCAGTGGTCAGCAGATGGATTCGGTATTGCGGGGTATGCCAGCGAAGCCCGTCTCTTTCAATTTATGTTACACCAACACGATTGGGGTGGGGGTTTGGATCACAATGGCTGGATGAGATCATATACTCAAGCTTGCATAACGCGGAGGTACCATTGGAGATTCTGACTGACTGATTGACAGACAAGAGAAGCAAATTAATACTTACTTGTGATAGCCGCAAGACCCTGCCGGTCTACCGTCGCACGGCATGCGAAGCTATTACAGAGGATCGATATATCGAGAAGCCGTATGCGCTCTGGATCGGACTCTCGTCTCAAGTCGTCGGCCCTTTGATGGGCATATCTGTGCAGGCTCACATCCGGGGCTCAGTCACATAGCACGTACAACTTGTCCTAGGACCATGCGACTGATCCACAAAGGGACTAAACATGTGAGAGAGAAAACCCTTTTGTGCTTAGAATTGCAGCGAAGGGTCGCAAGCTAGTTGTAGAAGACCTGTGAAGTAGTCACACACCAAGGTGATAGCCAAGGGAACAGGGTGACGCAAATGTCGAGTTGTACGAGATACTCTAGCAAACCGAGTCCCTCGGGTTGAAAAAAGAACGTGATAGCATGACCTGCAGACGTAAAGCCGCAATGAGAACGATGAAGACATGTTGTATTGAGACAAGGATGACCGTGGGTCTCTCCATAGATCCCACAGGCCTGTTCATGAGTGTTGGAAACGGGTCCGCACGGGTCGTCGTCATCGTGGTTCGGACCTATTGCCTCGGGAGCTTTTCATGCTCTATACTTGCGATTTTCAGCGTGGACTCTTGCGCACTCCTCGCTTGTGGCACGGGTCTGTCAGCTGTGCAGTACGAAGAACTAGAAAATGGTTAGCAATGAAAAGCGCCTCTGCGGAATCTCACCACCATATGTTGAGGGCTGATAAGCTGCAGAGATAGAATGAACGAGACTCTTTACAACCGTCGTGCCTGCGAAGAAGCGAAAATGGAGTATACAGTTACATTCGGCAGAGGGCGACTTCTTCAGGGATCTCATACACTCTTACGCCGACAAGGCTCCACATTGCGAGTATCCTCAACCATCTGAGGAAGAGATGTGTTAGATTGTTAGATGCGTTGCGTCCGAGATCAATACACGGAACATGATTCAGACCCGCTCCCAATGCACTTGCTTTATGAATCGCTCAGATCTTTCCACCAGTCAATTGCTCGGCGATCCTCTTTACGCGCTTCTGCGTCAGACTCGTGTATCCCTCATTCTGCTCCATCGACGATCCTCCCGTCTTGTTCGCCTTGTTGAGCATGTCCTGCACCGTGTCCGGCTTGCCCGTATTCCAGATGCTCTCCCCGCCGCCGTACTGCGTACCAAATGTCACAGGAGCTTCGGCGGTGCCAAACACCCTCTCCACGGCTTCGTTGAGCTGCGCCTCATTCGTGATGAAATCTCTTGCCTGCATGTACAGTGTGTGCAGCGCATCTTGTCTGTCCTCCACCCTTCCCTGCTCTTTCTGCACGACTTTCGCCCTCATGTCTTCCAGCCTCTCCGCCCTGCCGGGATCCGGAAGAACACCTTTGTGCAGCATCTTCATGACCCTCGTGATGCTCGGATTTGTCAATTCCTCGTCTTCGCGCTCCTTTCGTTCAATAAGAGCCTGACGCTCGGCTTGTCGCCTCGCACCCCGTTGAGCAAGGAATTTGTCGGTCTGCTCCTTTCGCACCGTGAGCTCCACTATGCCTTCTCGCAGGTTCTTCCTTCTTGAGGCCGCCATCCGCTGCTTCCATGCTATCCTCGATTCACCAGGGGCAAGGGCTAGATCACGCGGCGTCCGGGGTTCTGGTGTTACCGCAGCGAGATACTCTGGAGAGGCTTTGTCGATGCCACGGAAGACATTCCGTGGCAATGGGAGGATACCCTTGATCCTAGGTCTAGGGGGATAGAATTGTTGTGGTGGTTGCGGGATGTCGATGTACTTGGGAGATTCGGGACCGATTGCTCTGGGTGAGGGCGTGGAGGAAAGGTTTCGCTGACAGTGCAGCCAATGCAGCCGCGATCGAAATCGCGCTGAAGCTGATACCAGCGGCCGATATATCTGGTGAGCCATAGTGATGGAGACTGCGCTCGAGGAAGACCTTGAACCTCCCTTCGGCCATAGAGGCGCTAAGGAATGCCATCGGACAAAGAGTTCTGCCGGACCCGGAATATCTTATGGCAGAACTTTACGAAGTTGCACGTCAATCTGTACCACACTCAGCAATCAAGATGGGTACTGGCAAGAAAGAAGCGGTTCGCAAGGTGCGGCAGGGGAAGGTCGGCGATGGCATGGGTAGGGAAAATAGCTGCTGCCAGCATGAGACACGAACAACTAATACATACCTTGCGCAGCCAATGTTAAGACCAAAGGCGAAAACTTCTACAGGAACGCGAAGCAGGCAAAGCAGCTTGCCCTTCTGAAGTCTGGCGCTCCTCAGCGTCGAGCTGATGGAACTATTACCAAGGCTGCGGCTTTCCAGTCTCGGGAAAAGCCAAGCGCCAGAGTCGAACCGAACAGGAAATGGTTTACCAACAGCAGAGTCATCTCTCAAGACTCTCTGGCATCGTTTCGAGGAGCAATGGCAGAACACAAGTCAGATCCTTACTCGTACCTGTTGAAGCAGAACAAGCTGCCAATGAGCTTGATCAACGACGGGAAGGGAACGAATGGTTTGAAGCAACACCAGGCCAAAATGACCGTTGAGACTTCGCCATTCGGATCCACTTTTGGTCCGAAAGCACAGAGGAAGAGGGTCAAGATCGGCGTCAGCTCCCTGGAAGACCTTGCGGGAGAGTCGGTGAAGATGCACGACGTATATCTCGACCGGCTGGAGCAAGCCAAGCTATTGAGCGGAACCTCTGGGGATGGCAAGGACCTGGAGGAGACTGCCGAACCAGACGGCAACATAACTGTGTCAAGGGAGCCGATCTTCTCAAAGGGACAGTCGAAGAGGATATGGAACGAGTTGTACAAAGTTATTGACTCCAGTGACGTAGTCATTCATGTACTGGATGCACGGGATCCACTTGGCACGAGATGTAGAAGGTGTGGAACTATCTACGTTGCCTTGCACCGCAACTGTTGACTGATCGGTGTGTAGCGTGGAGAAATACATCCGAGAGGAAGCTCCTCACAAGCATCTGTTGTTCGTGTTGAACAAGGTTGACCTCGTAAAGCCGAGCGTAGCAGTAAGTACAAACATCTTCTGTCCGACAATTTCGTCGTGCTCTATGTATCGTTCCATCGTTAAGTCAAGGCACCTTCCTGCACTCGCTGCAACATCCATGGAGGGAACGTCTGTTACAACTTTGGTAAATCAACCTCGGTCCGTCGCTTCTGGCCGTCATGGTCGTGAAGCTGATCTCCTGTCGTCTTGATGGGTTGGTCGCAAGGACTGAGGATGTCTTGTTTGAGTTGAATCCCGACTCCACTTTCAGAAGCGGCTTGCGTCGGGTTTCTTAGTATCTGAGACGTACACGCTTCTGTCTCTGATCCTGGAAAAACGGCTATTTTGTCGATGTTTGAGTCGCTTTGTCTTGACGTACGAGCTAGATTCGTGGATCAAACTGACCATGGCTGAACAGGCGGCGTGGATAAAACTTCTCTCGAAGGAATTCCCCACAATTGGCTTCCATGCATCGGTAAGTCACATCTAATGTTTGCCACTGCTCTTGATACACGCCAGCTAACGCACTTGTCGATTAGATCAACAACAGTTTTGGGAAGGGCTCTTTGATCTCCCTCTTACGTCAGTTCAGCTCTCTGCATTCCGACCGCAAGCAGATCTCAGTCGGCTTCATCGGATATCCTAACACCGGCAAATCCTCAATCATTGTGAGTCGAGACGTCTCTGAGTATCAATAAGCACCGCTCACTGACCCTGTGCCAGAACACACTCAGGAAGAAGAAAGTTTGCACAGTCGCACCGATACCGGGGGAGACCAAGGTGTGGCAGTACATCACCTTGATGAAGAGGATATACCTCATCGACTGCCCAGGCATATGTCCTCCAAACACCAACGACTCTGAAGAAGACATTTTGCTCAAGGGTGTCGTTAGAGTCGAAAACGTGCAGAATCCGGAGCAATACGTCGCGGCTGCTCTCAAGAAATGCCAGCCGCACCACATCGAGCGGACGTATGATGTGAAGGGCTACAACAACGCCGTCGAATTCCTTGAGATGCTCGCGAGGAAAGGCGGAAGACTACTACGGGGTGGAGAAGCCGATCTTGACGGTGTGGCGAAGATGGTTCTCAACGACTTTCTGCGAGGCAAGATACCGTGGTTCACACCGCCACCAGCTTTCGAAGGAGAAGAGAAGCGGGGCGTTGAGGGTCGAGATGGGAGATTAGGGGAAATGAGCAAGAAGCGGAAAAGGACCGAAGAGGCACCGGCTACCGGAGAGGACACAACTGGAGTCGAAGAGTCCCGAATACTGCAGGAAGACGAGGACGACTTTGCAGGGTTCGACGAAGATGCTTCCGACGACGATGGAGATGAGCAGCCTGGCGTTTCAGCCGGCGAGGAATCTGCGGAAGATCCGTTGAGCGACGAGGACGTTGAGAGCGACTCTGATGCGGACGCCGCTACGCTGGTGGGAGAGGAAGGTGCACTCAGTAAAGAGCTCGGGGATAGTGGCTCGGACGTCCAGGAAGACGGCGCTCCGGACTGCAACCCGAAGAAGCGGAGAAAGAAGGATTAATCATGTAGCAGACTACGGAGAAGCAAGGTACCCATATACCTTAACTTGATGGTTCGGCGGAATGTTGACCATAGCCCACACATCATGCATTCCGTCAGACACTGACTCTCGGCAACAAGTGTGCTTTTGTCCACACATCCGAGACGTATACGAGAAGCAAAACGGCCCAGGTGGGTTCTGCGTGTACCCGTGAGCCATATTCCCGACTTCGAACGGTTCGCTGAGACCCTGTTTCACACTCCACTCCGTACCATCTCAGTCTCGATATCCTTGCTATGAAATCCTTGTGTCTCACACCTCAGACTTGTTTGAATAGTTGCGTTAACTCGGCTAAGACATTCGAAAGCACTGCACCCTGAAGATACATGACGTTTCCTACACATGTGCTAACACGGACCTTCCCCTCTGAGGCCCAATAATTCTGTTGATGCTCAAATCCGTCCTCTTCTAAGTGAGGTCCTTATCGGCTCTGGACGACTTTCGTACGATCACTGATCAAAGGCACCATCATGGTGCCCGCTTGGAGGTAAAGTCAACCAGTTCGACGCCACCCTTCGTCCGAACGCCAAATTGTCCATCTGTTCTGAGACGTTATCATTCTCCATCGAAAGCCCCGCGCAGGCCTTTCTCTGAGGTTTCATCATCACCATCATCACCATCATCACCATCACCATCCAGTCCATCGTGTCATCTCGGTTTTCATCATCACTTCGCTGCTCCACACCTCTTCCAACACCAAAAGGTGACACAAAGAATTTTTTTGAGATCAACAACACCCCTTCACCAGCAACAGTCGCACAATCTCAGCCGCACAACCACCACTTACCTTCCATCTCCCACATCGCCTGCCCTCCAGCCCTCTCTACACTACTCTTAGGCCACCGCTCTCCAACCCCCACCGGCCAAACCCCCATCAAGATGCTTCCACACACTCCCGAACCTCATCAACCTACCGACCCACCCACCAAAACGCCGCTCACAACACCATCGCCCCACCACACGGCCCTCAACCTCGACCCCTCCGCGCCGCCAATCGACACCACCGCCAGAAACGGCACGCGGCCCGACAAAGCGACATCTGCGCCCGGCACGGCGAGGCGCCGAACGGGCGCGGCGAGCGACTCGCCCACCCACTTGCCGCGCACCCGCATCCCAAACATCGACACCGCCAGTTCCAGCACCACCAAAACCGCCACCCAATCCTCCACGCCGCCAAAGCCAGCAAGCCCCGCCGCACCAGCGCCCGCCCCGCTTCGGACCCGCCCGACGCGCGACGAGGCGGCGCATCCAGCAGCGAGAGACGCGGCGCACGTGGCGCGCGCGACGGCGCGCACGACGCGCCTGCGCGACGGGCACTGCGTTGTCGGGTTCGGCACGGGCGAGGGCGTGGGCGTGGGCGTGAGCGGGCCGTGGGGGCGCGCCCAAGGCTGGGGTGATGCGGGGCGGGCTGGCTCGCGACCGTGACGGAGAAGGGGAGGCGAGCGCGATGCGGGGACGGAGTGTGGGACGCGTGCGATGCGGGAGGGGCAATGCGGGCTGTGGGACGGTGGGGGGCAGGGGCAAGGGGCGGGATGGGGGATTGTGTGCTGGCGACGCCGGCGGTGGAGGGGCGGAACGTGGGGGGTTTGTGCTCGGCTGAACGGGGAGCGAGGCCTGAGTGCTGGTGTTAACCATCGGCGTCTTCGCCTGCCTCACTTGCTAGCCTCGAGATTCCCTCTGCTGCAGCGCACGCCTCATGGACGAGAAACCTGAGGTGCTCGTTCGGTTTGGATCTCAGCTCGTCGTGCGTTGATGGAGAATCGTGTTTGCTTTTCTGGGGGAACGCTACGAAAGGAGTGCGTATTTACATCATCGACATGCCACTGGCCGTTCCCCTTTCTCCCCCGTCAGTTCATTCTTCGTTCTCCCCGCGCCTACGACCCCTGCAGCGGCTGGCTCATGCCGCCCAGCGTGATCATCTTGGTGATCTGGTACTCCTCGACGCCCAGGCTGCTGCCCTCGCGGCCGAAGCCGCTGTGCTTGACGCCGCCGAACGGCGCCGCCGGGTCGCTGATCAGGCCCGTGTTGACGCCGACCATGCCGACCTCGAGCGCCTCGGCGACGCGGTAGCAGCGCTGCACGTCCTTGCTGAAGAAGTAGCCCGCCAGCCCGACCTCGGCCGCGTTGGCCAGCTTGACGACCTCGGCCTCGGTGGCGAAGGGGAAGAGGCCGGCGACGGGGCCGAACGTCTCCTCGTGCGCGAGCTTCATGTCGTCCGTCATGTCGCGGATCACGGTCGGCTGGAAGAAGTTTGCGCCGAGGTCGGGCATCTTCTGCCCGCCGACGAGGACCTTGCCGCCCTGCGAGACGGCGTCGTCGACGTGCGCCTGCACCTTGCTGACGGCGCGGTCGTGGATCAGCGGGCCGTGCGTCACGCCCTCGTCGTAGCCGCCGC
>NAJN01000360.1:0-24857 GCA_005059845.1 Cryomyces minteri
TCAGGTCCGCCACCGAATCCACCTTCTTGCAATGGCGAGCCCATGTCGTAGGGGGTCGCAGCACCGTCCACATAGTTCCCTCCAATGGCGTTGCCGGCCATTGGCCTGTCAGAAGCAAGAGTCTTGAGCAGGTTGTCATCCAAAAGGATTTCCAGCTCGCCAGTTCCCAAGGGGGCCAGCTGACCCAGCATGACGTTCTCGGACACGCCGCGACAATCGTCGAGTTCTCCAGATGCAGCTGCCTCCAACAAGATCTCGACTGTCTCTTCGAAAGAACAGCGCATAAGAGCGCCTGTGTCTGCACGATTGATACCGTGTCGAGTGACCGCCATGAGGTTTCCACGTGCCGTCATCACGTCGACCAAAAGCGCCAGATGACGATGGTTCACATATGAACCATCGAAAGACAAGACCTGCTTCAACTCTCGCATCAAAGCGGATCGCGTGGCTTCAATGCCAAAGACGCTATACACATCGAAGAACGAGTTCGAATACGTCCGGTAAGGGTCAACACCTTCGACGGTAAGGACTTGAGCGAGAGCTGTACCGCTGGTATCCAGGAACCACTCTTTGCGGAGAGGGTCAGACTTCTGCATGGTCAAGGAGCCGTCGTCCTTCACACGTAGCTTCTCCTTGAAGTTGACAAAGGCACGGTCAATGCCTGGCACTCCACGTAGCGTCAATGAGTCAAGGATGTGAGCCTCGAAATGTTTTAGCATAACATCTGGTGCGTCGTCCTCGTTTCCTTTCTCCTCCGAGACCATTCGAATTCGCACAACCTGTTCGTCGGCGTTGTTGTCGCTGAAGATGACCGCAATACTGCGAGTGAACAAGGTCTTGATGCTCGCAGCAACGTCTGCTACAGTCAACCCTTTGTCCAGCAGCTGTCGGCGACCGAGAACAATACGAAGAAGCCATTTCGACTGAAGCTCAGGGTCGTCAGCATTGTCTTCGGGAATGATGAAGTAAGATTCAACCATGTCACGATCAGCGTCGATAACAGTGGACTGAATATCAGGATCGTAGTAGATCTCCGTTGACTCCGTGACGGAACGCAGACTTGTGTGCTCTACAAGACTTCGAAGCCGTTTGGCACTCTCCTGGTTGAGGACGTTGTCTGCTTCCTGATAGACCACCATAGAAGGGGTCTTGATATTGGCCGCAACGTTCAAGATTTCCTTCAGACGAGGCACACCTAGAGTAACGTTCTTCGAGGACACACCGGCGAAGTGGAAAGTATTGAGCGTCATCTGCGTTGCCGGCTCTCCGATAGACTGGGCCGCCAGAACACCCACCATCTCACCGGGGCTGACTGTGGCTTTGGCAAACCGGGTTTCAATGTCACCCAGGATGTTCTCCAAAGCGAGTCTGTTCAGTGACCATTCCTTCACGAGTCTCTTGAAAGCTAAGCGTGACCGTAAGTGTGCCTTGAATAGCAGTGTTGCACTTTCTTGGGCCTCTCGTGACAACGGGTCATCTCCACGTACGACCACTAGTCGGTCAAGCATAGCGCGGACCTTGGGGATGACGTCTGCAGGATGAAGATCACTTCTTGCCCCGTCTTTGATGCGAAACTTGGTCTTGGCTGTCTCGATAATTCGAGTAATGTTGAGCGGTAACTGTGTCATCTCTTCGTCGTCGGTGCGACCATCTCGAAGGAATGCACGGTCTCGCAACAGCTGCTCCCATTCCTCATCTAGGTGACGCTGAACATCAACGTCCCCAGAAATCTCTACAGCTTGCTCAAGGATCTCAGGAGACAGCGACATGGCCGGGTCCATCACATCGACACGGAACTTCTTTTCGAATTGCTTGTCCGAACAATTGATGATGTCGACTTTCTGGTTCTCAATGTGGACGCCGTCCAACCCGTCTTCACCGTAGACAAACTGGACAATATCGCCAAGAGAGTTACGAACAGTACCGTCGTACTTGGCCATGACGTCTTCGAGGGCTTTGACAAGACGTCGCTGGATATATCCGGTTTCGGCTGTCTTAACGGCAGTGTCGATAAGACCTTCACGACCAGCCATGGCGTGGAAGAAGAACTCGGAGGGCGTGAGCCCTCGAAGATAAGAGTTTTCCACAAAACCTCTGGCCTCAGGCGAATAGTCGTCCTTAGTGTAATGCGGCAGTGTGCGATACTTGAAGCCGAATGGAATGCGTTTGCCTTCAACAGACTGCTGTCCGACCACTGCTGTCATTTGCGAAATGTTGATCGCGGAGCCTTTAGACCCAGATCGAGCCATCTGAATAGCGTTGTTGAGATCCTTCAAGCTCTTTTCTGTTCGATCACCTGCATTGTCACGGGCGCTGTTCAATGCCTTGGAGACTCGACTCTCAAAAGTCTCACGAACGTTCATACCCGGCAGCGCCTCAAGCTCGTTCGCGGTGGCACTCTTCGTTATGTCTTCAACGTCTCGTTTCTGTTCCATAACAGCATCGGTGATGGCGTGACTAGTGTTCGCATCAGGAATTGTATCGCCAATTCCGATACTGAAGCCGTTGTGGAGAAGCCAGTAGTTCACCACCCTCTGCGCCCCGTTGAAGAAGGCTACTGCAGCTTCCCATCCTTTCTCGTTGTAGATGATGTGAATGACGCCGCCTCCACTAGCTCCAACGGATTTCTTGCTGAATAGACCGTACATGAGCTCACCGCCGTGGACCATGAGGCCATCATCGTTGACAGGGCAGTGCCCTTCGTTGCTGGATCGAAGCAAGTTCAATCCGGACGGCAAAACCAAGCTGACAATCTGTTTTCCGGTCCAGCGTGGCCGAGGCTTGATAATTGCCGGCGGTGGAAGGACGCCGTCCCATTCAGGGACCCACAAAAGTATGTTCATGACTTGCTCCTTGTTCATGAAAACATCGCGACGGCACATCTTGTAGATACCACAGAGTGTATCCTGGACAATACCCATGAGAGGACCGTTGCGTTGCGGTGAGACAATGTTGAGCGGCACCATGCAGAGGTTCATAATCTCTGCACGGGTCTCTTCGCTCTGCGGGACATGAAGGTTCATTTCGTCACCGTCGAAATCAGCGTTATATGGAGAGGTGACAGAGAGGTTGAGGCGGAATGTCGAGTAAGGCATGACTCTAACGCGATGCCCCATCATGGACTCCTTGTGCAGAGAAGGCTGACGATTGAAGATGATGAAGTCTCCATCAACAATATGCCTCTCGACCTTCCATCCGTACTGGAGGGTGATTTCACCAGCTCGCTTGTGGTGCCTCAAATCGATCCTCTCGCCTGTGTCGCGGATGACATACTTCGCGCCGGGGTGTTCGTTGGGTCCATTTCTGACCAGTTCGTGGAGCTTGGTAATATTGAAGCGTGTAACGGTCTCGGGGTATGTTAGAGTTCGAGCAATGCTTCGTGGCACACCAACTTCTTCAAGAGAAAGGTTGGGGTCTCCAGTAATGACTGTGCGTGCTGAAAAGTCGACACGCTTGCCCATAAGGTTCCCACGCAGACGGCCTTCCTTTCCCTTCAGACGAGCGCGGATAGACTTGACAGGGCGCCCAGACTTCTGCAATGCTTGTGGCTGGCCAGCAATGTCATTGTCCATGTAGGTAGCGACGTGAAACTGGAGGAGAGACTCGAACTCGCTCTGCACGTGTGCAGGAGATCCTTCTTCAAGGCAGCGCCGCACGTTGCTGTTGGCTCGAATGATGTCTCCAAGCTTGTAGGTCAAATCGTCCTCGCCACGCATGCCTTGACCAGTGCCGTCAACAGAAATGCTCGGACGTACTGGTGGCGGCGGTACTGGCAGAATGGTGATGATCATCCACTCAGGCCGAGCATAGTCATTGCTCAACCCAATCTTCCTGATCTCTTCGGCCGGGATGGCGCGAAAGATATCGAGAGCCCGCTGAGGCGTGATCGGCCTCTTTTCGGGTTGCCGACCTTCCTCGTCCTCATCGCCTTTCGGTACCTTCCAGGTACCTATGAGTTTCAGACCATCCTGTCTTATCTCAGGCTGTATGTTTCCGCAACCACCGTGGTTCCCCTTCCTGGCATCCTTTTTCTCCTTCTTCAGGTCATCGTCAGCAGCACTGGGTGGCGGATCGGTCTCGCAGACCATCCTCGTCTTGCAGAGGCGCCAAATTGCATCGAATCGCTTCTTTGGATCTCTTAAGCGCAGGGCCGAAGCAACGTCTGGATCGCTCTATTGAAGCATGTCAGCGTCTTGAAACTAGGAGTGTTGCCGTCATTTCAAGGTGAGACTAACTTCGTCCTTCAAGATCTTCCCACAGTTGTGACAAACTGTTTCAAGAAGTTTCTTGATTTTTTTGATGAAGCCTAGCAAGCAGTCAGCACAACGGTCGACAGAACAACACGCATGAGTAAGCACCGATGTGGAACACGGGGACCGCAAGGTCAATATGGCCGAAATGTCCAGGACATTCTTGCATGTTTTCACCACAGGTGCCACAGGAGAAAGCGCGATCGATAGATCCGAGCTTGGGGTCGTTGAGGCCCATTTCTCGTGGCCTTTGCTTCTGCTCGTCCATGGTCTCGGGATACTGAATTCCCACAACGCTCATATTCCTGATTTCTTCCGGCCCAAGCAGCCCGAATTGGATCTCCTGGATCGTCTTCAGCGGCGCGCTGGAAGGAGCGAAGTTAAGGTTCGCCATGTTTGCGGCAGATTCTGATGCTATCTACGTGACCGGTCGAGAAGTGAGCTGAGTTGCCTCTTCCAGTGAGCTTGCTCTTTAGCCCAGATGTCCGATCGGAATCCTCCGCTCTCGCCTCCCCAGTGTTCGCGTCCTCCCTTCCAATCCCCAGATGATCTGGAATGTGTCCGGTGATGTCGTGATATTGGTACCAAGTGCGCTCGCTGCGCTGGCCGTACGGCCTCGAATGAAGGCTCTGCTGCGCTCGCGGACGCGCGCGCTCACACGACCGGCGGAACTTGCTAAACGACCGTGAGACCTCTCTCCCGATGGATAGAAGCGTTGTGGACACTATCACGAAGCGTGGCGCGATACTCTCCCCGACGACGATGAAGTTGACGGTGATGTCGAGGTGGTGGCCTGCCTGGCTTCGAGAAGGAGGTTTAAAGTAACACGGGGGACGGCGGCTCGCTTAACGCAGAGCCGCTTGGGGTTAGGGCTTTTTGTCACCATGTCCGTCGCGTCTACGGACTACACTACCTGTAGTTTTCCAGCATCTGCAGACGTACGAACGATGCACCCAGATCGTACTGAATTCCTTCGTCTGAGCAGAGTCTTCGAGAGCGCTGATAGTGATTCAGCTCTTCTTGATGCGGGCTAGTGACGAAGATGAATCTCTCGCTAGTTGATCCCTTTGTCCTTGCCCAAGATATTCCGGAAGCATTGACTGGCAAGCTTCGTAAGATGATCGTACGCCTTTGCATCTAGAGCACGTCGTAACTAATACCTCAACACTAAGGAAGCAGTGGCCGGTCTGTATGCATACGCTTCAACAAAGAGGGTGATCTGCTCGCCTCAGGAACGGTTCGCACCAATTCAGGAGTCGGTCACCCATGCGCCGGAGCTCACAGCTGGTAGGACAAGGGAGCTATCGTCATCTTCGATCTTGAGACCAACGGTGTGGCGCGTAAGCTATTCGGCCATACACCGAAAAAACAGATACAATCTGTTAGGTGACTTACGAAACCCTTCAGAGAACGGCGATCAAATGACGCTGACAGCCGCAGTTGGTCCGCCGATGGACGTTATCTTCTCAGCTCTTCTGTTGACTGGAAATGCATACTGTGGGATTTGAAGGATGGGTCTAGGGTGCGGACTGTTCGATTTCAAGCACCAGTATACATTGCGGAGCTGCACCCTCAGAACCAGTCAGTACGCATGCTTCCCTCGATCCGGTTCTGAAGCTTACACTAGACCGCAGCTTGCTCTTTGTGGCAGCTCTTTTCGAAGACCAGCCTCAGCTAGTCGATCTATCCACAAACATTCCGGTCAAGCGCACACTTCCTACTGCACCTAAGAGGTCGCTCTATGAGCAGGAGAATGTTACGGAGAAGCAAGCTGCACAGGATGCTAAACAGATCACAACAGTCACCACATTTAGCACGACAGGTCGCTACATCATAACTGGAACAACCAAAGGATGGTTAAACATAATTGAGACTAAGACTTGCCGAACAGTACACTCCACTCGGTTAAGCAACAAAGCGTTGCTGTTGATTCGCTTAACCGCTTCGGGTCGGGATATGGTGATCAATTCAGGCGACAGCATTATTCGCACAATGCGGTTACCAGACTTGACGGACCCTAACATCGATTTCGAAAGCATCAGGCTAGAAGTGGAACACAAGTTTCAAGATGTCGTTAATCGACTGTCCTGGAACTATGTCGCTTTCAGCTCAAGTGGTGACTACGTCACCGCATCTACACTGATGAACCACGATATCTATATCTGGGAGAGAGGACGTGGAAGTTTAGTCAAGATTCTGGAGGGGCCGAATGAGGAGCTCTCCCACGTTGAGGTGAGCTGCCTGTGTCAGAGAATCTGCTGACAAGTCTGCTAACACTGTCAAGTGGCATCCACATCGACCATTCATAGCAGCAACTGGGCTCGACTCCGGTCGCGTACATTTATGGTCCATTCTCACACCTCAACGCTGGTCGGCACTAGCGCCCGACTTTGCCGAAGTGGAAGAGAACGTGGAGTACGTCGAGAGAGAAGATGAGTTCGACATTCATCCAATTGAAGAAATCCACAAACGTAGACTGGATTTGGAAGATGAGGAGGTCGACGTCATGACAGTTGAGCCTACGAAGATGGGCAACGTGTACGGAGAGTTTCGTATGCCGGTTCTGCTGGACATCGAGGCAAGCGACAGTGAGGACGAAGTAGTGGCTATCGGTGCTGGGCAGTATAGACGGAAGAGCCCAGGGCGAGACAACGAATACATGGACGGTGATAGTGGCGGAAGTGAAGACGAGCGACGAGCCGGAAGAGGAGGCACGGGTGTCGCGTCTCGATCACATAGCTCCGCGAAGAGGCGTAGGGGTGAATGAGAAAGGTTCGTTTGGGTAATGCACCCTTTCGTTCATCACTCCAGCTAAGCCACATGTGTGCGTTGATGCCTTTTGCGACGCTGATACCCTTCGCGGCGATGACTTTGGAAAGAACAAAGAGGTCTGTCGAGACGTTAGCAAACAAGGCTCGCCGGAAGCGGCATCAGAGCAGTGGCTCTACGCAGCCTAGGTGTACGCCCGGGAACAGGACAAAGAGCCCTTAATAGCTACCTAAATTGTTCCTTTGTCTGCGTATCCTCACTCGCTTCGTATATCTCCTACAACCTCTCGGTTTTCGCACCCCTACACTTCCCTCCCTGCCAGTCTCTTCCAGTAGCAGCACTCAATATCAAATACCTCATACTCTTCTTCTTTGCAAGTCCCCAAACTCTCCCGGTCTTACCACCAGTCTTCGGAAACTACCCTTGGTACCACGATCCTCAACAAAATCCAACATGAATAGCTCCAATTCGTGGGTCCGATATCTGGCGCTACGACGCAACCCAGTCAAGCAGGCGCATCCCCATTTGATGGGGAAACATGTGCAGTCGTTCATCGCAGATGAATGGGAAGCCCTAGGCGTCCAAGGCAAACAACAGTGGGCAGCACAACACCCACCAGGCTGGCAACCTCCGCTCCTACCCCCTGCCGCTGCTGCCGCTGCTGCTGCCGTCGCTCTCGCCGCCCCCGCCGCCGCTGCCGCTGCCGCTGCCGCTGCTGCTCCTCCTCCTGCTCCCCCACCCCCTCCCCCACCCCCTCCCCCTCCTGCTCCTCCTGCTCCTTATGTGGCACCTCCGGCGGGTGAGAATGTTCCCTGGCAACGTGACGGCGATGTAGGCTGGTTGGAGTACTTTTCATTCCTGGCTAGCCGCGTACAATTCGAAGAAGAGGGGAACTGGGTAGGCGGATGGGAGTTAGGGGCTGGAGGATTGGGTTGCGTGGGTCTGTGGATCTTGAAGGATAACGATGGTAACTGCATAAGATTAAGTGAGCCTTGGTCTGTCCTTACAGCGTGGAAGTAATAGCAGTCTTGGGCCTCTTCGCTAACGTCGGCTCGCTATAGAGGGTAGCTGTCAAGCAGGTCTTGATCCAGCAAATGTATTGGAATTCGCCTCATTTCTGGCACTCCGTCGACTGGACGCAGCCGAACGAGGCGTGGCTGCTCTCGAGAGTATACCAAGCGGAGCCCAAAGCAGCAATAGGATATGTGAAATGCAGCGTTGATAGGGCCCAACGCAAGTTTCGCCTGTTCACGGAATTCTGCCCCCATGGCAGCTTGTCAAGCGTAATTGAAGAGTACAAGCGTGGAGAGTAAGGGCCCGGAAATTGCTCAGCAATATCATAAGCAGCGTATAGTCACTGACATTTTGTCTGACGTTCCAGGTCCCCATTGCCCGAACCGTTCTTGTGGCATGTTTTCGAATGCCTGGCTAGAGCTTGCCTGGTCATGCAGCAAGGCGCTGTGAACGGCCCTGCCACGGGCTGGGATAAGGAGATTGTGCACAGGTACTTGACACCTTACCTTGATCAGTCTATGACTGCCGACACCAACTGATCGATCAATCGCTAGGGATCTGAAGCCGGGCAATAGTATGTTCAGCCTTGAGCACCATCGGACTAGACGCTGACCAACGCCCAGTACTACTTGACGTACCAGACGACCATAACTTTCCAGCCTACCCTACACCAAAGGTATTTGACCGAGCCGTCCTTCATTCCATGAGAAAACACACTCTGACCTATGAAGCTTGCCGATTTCGGACTTAGCATAGAAACCTCCAATATCGATCCCGGCAACCCAATTGACTACAACGAGGATGAAGGGACTGATGGCTTCCTGGCTTTCGTAAGTGGTTTTCTTGCACTATCAGTGAGATAGGACACATCTGACCAAGCCAACGTATGGCATCAACAGGAGCAACGACCTTTCCTCGATGGCCGGACTGGTCTTAGACTTGATCCTGCCCCGCAATTACTGGCGCACACCAACATCTGGGGCATTGGCATGATCATGCGGTGTCTCGTCCTGTTGAATAACCACCCAGACCAGCCCAATTACGAAAGGGATGATGACAGAACTCCCCTGGTCGACAGGGCTCACAACTACAGTCATCGCCTCATAAGGTATATCCAAGCGTGTTTACAGTTCGATCCAGAATCTCGAACGAAGCCTCAGCGCCTGTTGGAAAAAATCATGAATGCGGGCATTGACCAGCTCAGAGATGGGATGCGGAACACCGGTCGAGGGTCGGTGCCTCCGAACAACATAGTGGCATTCAAGCTCGACGAGACATGGAGAGTCGGATCTCACAAATCCGAATGGCCGCCATTGCCAGTGCCAGTACCGGAAGAGGACAGCACTTCGGAGGATAACGACACAGAGGACGACGACGACTGAAGCTGTGCGCTTCAGGCACCTTACTCGACGGAGCTGGTCAGACGCTGGCAACGACTCAGTGAGCAAAGGATACTGGGGTTGGGGGAGCAATATCATTCTTCACTTTGTTAGTCTTGGGTAGCAATGCAGAACGTAAAGGCGTTAGGTAGGAACTATAGTGCTTCTTCTCTCATGATCCCTGGGACGGCAAATACCTCTATCCTTTGTGGACAAAGTCAATGGATGTTTGGGGTAGGGGAAGTCATTGAGCAGGGTAGGGTACATCAATTACTATAGCGCAAGGCTCCGTAGCTCCTCGGTCTTCTGTGTTCCGAACGCCGGCTGAGATGATTCCTAACGGACGTGCAACCACGACCTTTCTGCTGACCTCAACCCGGCGTTCGGGATGGCGCCAAGACCAAGAAGAACAAGCTGCATGTATACACTAGTCTACCCTATGGAGTGCTTGCGAGAAGACCCATTTCAGCTCCACAGCCGCCTCGGCGTGCGAGTACTCCCGGGTCCTGTCATCGTCCACGGATTGAATGAGCACAAGGGGTAACTTGTACACCGCCAGTGTTTGCTACCTTACCTTGTGAAGGAGGCGCGGAATCAGCTGGAACGGCATGCCGCGGCTGCTGGCTTCGGCGGTGCGCCTTACTGCGATTGGGGGCCGTTGCTGACAGGATTCTCACCTATATCAATCTACTGTCGAATATATCAAGAGCGAGCCCGCAGACCTCCTTCTCACAGCGCCCTCACCCTCTTCATAGACACCAGACTCTCCAACTCTCCACCCGTGCACTACTCCAGCAAGATCCACCATGGTCGGCCAAGACACTCTCCACCTCGCGGACGTCAATCCGGAGTACGAGCAGGTACAGCTCAGCATCTCCCGCCCGGCGTCTGCCACCTCCTACTGACGCCCCCTCCCAGCTCCTCCAAGCAATGGGCGGCAAAGCCCCAGACCTGGGCGCTTTCCCCGACGTCTACACACTGCGCACCTTCATTGTCGAAGCGAAGAAGAACATGACCGCAACAATTGGCAAGCCAGAGGGCGTGAAAGAGGAGGATATTCAGGTTCCGATGCGCGACGGCGCCGAGATCACCGTCCGCGTGTACAGCCCGGAGAAGCCGCCGAGCGGAGGCAGCCCGCTGATCGTCATGTTTCACGGCGGGGGGTTTGTGTTGGGGGGCTTGGAAAACGAAGAGCTCAATTGCAGGCTTTTCTGCGAGAGACTTGGGTTCGTGGCACTGAATGTCGACTACCGTCTTGCGCCTGAGCATGTCTTCCCGACGCCTGTGAACGACTGCTGGGATGCCCTGAAATGGGTATGTGCGCTATCCTGCCCTTCATTTCGTTATCCCCAGTCCAATACTCTAACGAACCCTCCTCTTTTAGGCCGCCGCCCACGCCTCCGAGCTCAACGCCGATCCCTCGAAAGGCTTCGTAGTCGGCGGCATCTCCGCCGGCGGGAACATGGCAGCCGTGTGTGGTCATCTTGCGCGCGACGAGAAGCTCTCTCCGCCCCTCACAGGGCTCTTCCTGTCGATCCCAGCGCTACTGCCCAAGGAGGCGGTGCCGGAGAAGTACAAGTCGAAGTATCTGAGCCTCGAGCAGAACAAGAACGCCGCGATACTGAGCGAGAGAGCCATCGACCTGTTCACGAGTACGTTTGCGCCTCCCCTACCACTCTGAGCCCTTGCAGATACCCCTACATCCCCCCCGGCGTCCCCCACAAAGAGATTCAGCTCCCAACCCCAGTGCACACGACACCTAACCTCGCCCTCTCTCACAGGCAACTACAAGCCCGATCCCGCCTCCCCGCTCTGGGTCCCCTTCCTCTGGCCCACCGGCCACGCGCACCTCCCGCCGACCTTCTTCCAGATCTGCGGCCAGGACCCGTTTCGCGACGAGGGGCTGCTCTTCGAAGAGATCCTACGCGAGGAGTGCGGCGTCAAGACGAAGCTGGACGTCTATCCAGGACTGCCGCATAGCTTCTGGAGCCTGTTCCCGAGCATGGAGGTCAGCCGGAGGTGTGTGGAGGATACGGTCAGGGGCGTTGGATGGTTGCTGGAGCAGGTAAAGGGACGGTAGGGGCAAGGGTGCTGGGCAGGAGTACGGGAGGAACGTTTCGGGCGCGGGAAGAGGGAGGGCTGTCTAGAGCATACCCGGCGGTCTGATGACGTGACGAACGGCAGTGCGGCTTCTCTGCGAGCTCGCCATGACATTTGCGTGTCTGCGGAACCACCCTACATCCTCTCGAGTGCAGGGCACGAAGGGATGCTCGTGTATGTGATTTTGGTATCAGACGTCCACGAATGCAGAATGGCCAGCCCGTGATTCACCCCATCGGCCCCAGCATCGCCTTCCCGACATCTGCCCGCCCAACAACCCCCCTCACAAACCCGACAACAGCGTCCCGCCCCTCCCGCTTCGCCATCGCCTCCGTGTGCAGCGCCCCCGCGACGTCCACTCTCCGCACCTCCAGCCCGACCTCCCCGCAGATCGCCAGCAACCGGTCCGCCTGATCCGGGGGCACGACCTCGTCTTTCGCCGCAGGCAGCAGCAGCACCTCCGGGGCGCTCCCAGCGGCAACGGCACGGATGGTGCGTAGAGCCGACTCGGTGTCCCAGTGGTTCCACAGGAAGGGGTGGAGGTAGCGGTAGGGGAGCCAGCGCTGGGGGTAGAGCGCGGTGAGCATGTCGCGGATGCTGACGAAGGGCGTTTCGAGGATGAGTGCGAGGATGCTGGGGGCTGGCGGGCTTGTGGAGGCGTCGTTTTGAGTGGCGTTTTGTAGATACGCCGCTGCTGCGGTGGCGGCGACGCCGGCGCCGATGCTTTGGCCCCAGAGAATGAGCTGTACGTCTTTGCCGGGTGGGTGGAAGGGGGAGGAGGTGATCCAGGCGAGCGCGGCGAGGGCGTCGCGCTCGATACCCTTCTGGGAGGCGCGGCCACGGGATGTCCAGAAGCCGCGGTAGGAGAGCGCTACGATGGAGTACTCTGGTTGGTTTTCTTCGGAGTTGCATGTAGTGGTATTAGTGCTGGACAAGGAGGTGAGGACTCGCGACAGACCTGGTAGTCTGGGAGGGAGGGAAGATGCGTTCCTGCTGGCAATCAGCTAGCTGCTGCAAAGATGCAGGGCGTCGGACGGAGAGGAAGAGACCCACCCCTGGAAGTACAGAATGACGACCTTCTTCCTCTTCCCCGTCTCTTCAGCAACAGCAGCATCATGCCTCCCAACCGCACCGGCTTTGCCCACGCACAGGGCGATCTCAGTCCCATCGAGACTCCTGATCCTCTCCTCGGTCCACACGACCGGTCGACACAGCTGCTCGAAGTCTTCGATCTTCTCCTGCCGCGAGAACGGCGGCACGGACGGCATGTAGATGATCTTGTCCTGGAAAAGAACCATCATGCAGCACTTGTAGAACCATAGCGTCAGGGCTAGGCCGACGAAGACTACAGGCGGTACGAGAACAGCTGGCAGAATGGAGGTGAAGAGATGACGCCTTGGTTGGGACAGGCAGCATCGCTGCGGTATGGTACGTCTCGGGTGGCTGGGTCCGACGACTGAGGTTGTCCCAAAGCCGAATTGGGCTCTGGAACCGGGTGGAGGACAAGTGAGGACGTTGCGGTTGCTCGTGGCTATCTTGGATGCGCGGCGATTGACACTAGAGACACAGCCATACAGCCGGCTTGACATGCTATGGCGTACTCCTGCTGGCCTGCATGACAATGATCCGATGCGAGATGCAGGGTGAAGTTGTGTGTGCAAGTAGCTCCTCAGGTAGTAGACGACCTTCGAAACATGTAGAGATGCACAGGTTGTCTACACATGTTCCCATACAGCGTCCTGCCCTGCAGGGCCAGTCCGATGACGGAGCGCGAAACATCCCACCATCGGCCATCGGCCATCGGCCATCGGCCATCGGCCATCGGCCATCGAAGACTTCTCGGCCACTGACTCAGAAGTACTTCGTATCACGACTTTGCCCTCTTGCAAAGACAAACACGCCATGACTTCCTCCATTCTGCCTGCAATCGACATTGCAAACTATACATCTGCCACTCAAGGGCTCGACGCCAAAGCCTTGTCCTATCTCGGCAGCGTATACACGACGATAACTCCCGAATCCATCGATGATGCCTTCGTATACCTGCAACAAACAGTTGGACTCTTCGCTACGCACTTCAATGTTACCGCCGTCCCCTCCCTCGACGATGTTCTGTCACTCCTCGACTCCGGCGCAGCCAAGGTCTTCGTCTCCCAGCCACAGCTCGAACAACTAGAAACAGTCAAGACTGTGGATCTGAGTCGGGTAGTGCTGTCATTGGCGGGCCACATCCAGGAAGAGATCAAACTCATTACGAACAAACCGGTGGGGATCTACTTGCACGACCTTCAGGATGCCAGCACGGTCGAAGCGCTGCTCCCGCAAATGGGCAGTCACAGGCCTCCGGTATACGTCTCTCTTGCGAAACCCACCGCGGCGCATGCGTTACAGCTGGCGAAGCTCTCTGCTACTCCGGTCGTGCCCGCGACTTCGTTGACGATTGATGCGAAGGCCAACCCGAACATGATCAGCGCCACTTCTCTGCTTCTGGCAAATGCGACAAGTGATAGACCAGATGGGCTGTTCACTACACTAGTCACGGATGAAAGAGGCATTGCATTGGGACTGGTCTACAGCAGCGAAGAGAGTGTGACGGAAAGTCTGAGGACGGGGCGAGGAGTATACCAAAGTCGGAAGAGAGGGTTGTGGTACAAAGGGGAGAGCAGCGGAGATGTGCAGGAGTTAGTCAGAATAGCACTAGACTGCGATCATGACTGTTTGCGATTCGTCGTGAGACAAAAAGGCAGAGGTGTGAGCCAGTTCTGGAATTGGTGGAGATGGAATGCTGACCGCAGAACAGGCTTCTGCCACCTGGCCACTGCAACATGCTTCGGGGAGTACCGCGGCCTGTCTCGTCTCCAACAGACTCTACAGAGCCGGAAGAACTCCGCGCCAGAAGGATCCTACACAGCACGTCTCTTCAACGATTCCAAGCTCTTGCAAGCCAAGATTATGGAAGAAGCAAACGAACTCTGCGAGGCTAAGAGTAAAGATGACGTCGCCTTTGAAGCTGCGGACTTGCTTTACTTTGCCTTGACGAAGTGCGTGGCCGCTGGTGTGACGTTAGAAGACGTGGAGCAGAACCTAGATGCAAAGAGCGTGAAAGTGAAACGGAGGCAGGGGGACGCCAAAGGCCCCTGGGCGGGGAGAGCGGAGCTCACCAACGGTACCAACGGTACCAACGGCACGAATGGCACAGCTAAGATGGACGAGAGGAAGGAGATGCTCGAGGAAGCAGCTTCTGTTCCGAAGAGCAAGGAAGACACTGCAGGCTTGAATAACGGCCGCATCCAAATGGCACGCTATATTACCTCTGAGGTCCCTCAGTCCACCGTCCAAGAAGCTCTGCAACGTCCGTCACAGCGTTCGACCGAGAAGATCATGGGAATCGTCAATCCGATCATCAAGGCCGTCCGCGAGGGAGGCGACGCTGCATTACTCAAATACACCCACCAATTCGAAAAGGCCACTTCGCTGACGTCGCCTGTTCTGCGCGCACCGTTCCCTCAATCGATGATGAACCTCCCACCTGAGACTATCGAGGCGATCGACGTGTCGTTCGAGAACATCCGGAAGTTCCACGCCGCCCAGAAGGAGGAGAAGCCGCTTGTTGTGGAGACGATGCCGGGCGTAGTCTGCACCCGTTTCGCGCGACCGATAGAACGCGTCGGTCTTTACGTGCCGGGTGGCACGGCGGTACTCCCTTCGACGGCGCTGATGCTGGGCGTGCCAGCTATGGTAGCTGGCTGCAAAACCATCGTCCTTGCATCGCCTCCTCGAGCCGACGGATCTATAACGCCCGAGATCGTCTACGTAGCCCACAAGATCGGAGCACAGAGTATCGTCCTGGCAGGTGGCGCCCAGGCCGTCGCAGCAATGGCATATGGCACCGAGAGCGTCAGCAAAGTGGACAAGATCCTCGGTCCTGGCAACCAGTTCGTCACGGCCGGCAAGATGATCGTGTCCAACGACACCAGCGCCGGCGTCAGCATCGACATGCCTGCCGGGCCCAGCGAAGTCCTCGTCGTCGCCGACGCGACCGCTAACCCGGCGTTCGTGGCCAGCGATCTACTGAGCCAGGCCGAGCACGGCATCGACAGCCAGGTTGTGCTCATCGCGCAGATACTTACGAACAGTGCTCTCTCAACAGCGAGTGAACTGCAAGAGAATCATTCGAGACTACCGCGTATCTACATAACCGTAGACAACATCTCGACCTGTCCAACCTCACAGGCTCCTGCTTCAAAGACACGTCCGATTCAAGGGCGTTAGCAAACCACCAACACCTCAGTCAATGACTCTGCAACCAGAGACTAACCTGCGCAGCACTGACGCAAACACAATGTCCACGCCAGGACCAACAGCAAAGCGTCGCCGCATCGACAATGCCGCGAACACGCTCTCCAAACCCTTCAGGTCGCCCTTCAAGACACCACTGAAGCCCAACCCTAACACCGCGAGGCCTTCACCTCTAGTGCAAGACTACACACCAAGCACCAAAGCGCACACCTGGCCGCTCCCCCGCCGCGAACACGCGTCCAAACCCGCCCAGAATCCGCAGACGCCGTCACGTCCTCCGCCCCGTACTCTCCCCTCCTCGCTCTCCACCTCCACCCACAAAGACCCCGAGCTGCAATCCGCCCAGCGCACCGTCACAGCCCTCGAGACCCAGCTCCGCGTCCTGCGCACCGACATCGACACGCTCACGCAAGCTACGTCCATCGCGTCCCACGGCACCGACGCCGAGCTCGTCGCACTCATCACCAAATGGTGGTGCGCGTCGCGGGCTGCGGCCGAAGAGGTGTTCGCCGGCGTCAAGGACAACGTTTGCCGGATGGGCGGGGTGGGCGCGTGGCGGGAGATCGAGCGGAAGAAGCAGAGGTTCGGGGGTGGAGGGTGGGATGAGCAGGAGCAGGACAAGAAGGGGGCTTGGGGAGAGGAAGAGCAGCAGGCAGATGACGATGACAGCCAGATGGGTGATGAGGAGAGGGAGGTGCGTAGAGAGGAAAGGGAGAGGATTAGAGATGAGTTGGTGGAGAGGATGGACGTGGAGGAGGTCGATGCGAGGGAGGAAGGTGTGCGAGAAACTGCAGTCGAGGGAGAGGAGGGTGCAGATGACGATGTAAGTGGCTGCGTGTTTCTTTTGTCTCTGCGAAGAAGATTCATGCTGTGAGGTCTGGGCTGACAGAGTGCAGACGTTCACCATGGATATGATGCTCCGCTCGCTGAACATCGAGCTGAATGTAATTGGGTACGACCGAGAGCAGCAGAGGTGGAATGATTGAAGGAGCGCACGATGGATTGTTTCATGTCTTCTATGGTCTGCTAGTGCTATGCGGAACCCACCCAGTAGCTGTAGTGCTGAGAACCGCTCTGCGCATCTCCATATGGTCAGTCATCGCAAAACTCGTCTGTGTTCAGGCTCCTCGACGATAAAGCGTACGACGGTAAAGCCTGCGACAACGAACAAGATCACGCCAGTATTCTTGAGCAGCGGTACAGCAATCACACTCAGAATCACCTGAGAGAGCAGTTCCGTCTCCTTACGAGCTTCATCTGGTATATGTTCGCTTCCTAAAGACTTACCATCTCGACCACGTGGATGCACGACATTCACAGAAGCTACACTGAGTCCATCATCCAGAGCAAGGCCATTGTCGTTGTGCACAGAGGAGGGAAGATTCCTTCGCACGCATGAAGCATTTCTGAAATTTGCCTTCAGCCACAAGTCATCCGCGAATAGGTGGGAGAAGCACCGCTTGTGGCATGCAACCTCGTTCGCACCAACGGTGCAGCTTCTACCACTGGCCACTGACGAGAGTGCAGGAGATGGAGCATAAAATCTCGGGAACCGCGTGCCCATTACGACACGAACGTTCTAGAGCGGCAGGCCCATTGAGGCTAGCAGCACGAGGTGGGAGAGGCTGAAGGGAGAGCAGTTTTGATACCGCAGATCAGTGACAGCCATGCGGAGTTGCCCTACAAGCACACCTTCCTCGTAAGAAAAGGGAAGCGGGTAAAGGATGGCGTGTCGAACCAGTGGCAATGAGGTCGGGCTCGAAAGGACCATTTATGCAGGAATGGTATCGAAGAAGGTCTCTCTTTCCTTTTTGCACTTGACAGAGCCTGTTCGTGCAACAGGCTCTTATTCGAAGTATACAAGGTTTTCCGTTGCATCGTTGCTTCTGATGCTCCAAATAATGCTGGTTGTCGTTCCAACAGCAACCCGTCAAAGTCAACGAAGTACTCGTCATGGCGGTCTACCATCACGTGGCTGAAGTGTGCAGGAGGTGGTACAAGGTACGAGCCACTCCTTGCCGCCATCTGCAGCTGTGATGTATGGAACGATGATCGAATACCAAATCACTCCGTCCCACCCTGCGTGTCTCTTCTGAGGCAGAGCAATCCTCCGCGCAGCGTTCGACGAAGATTGTCAAAAGTCCCAGATCGAGTAAACGTAGCGGAGGCGGATGAGGATGGAGCAGGCAAGAGAGAGCCAGAGTCGAGACCTCAGATGTGAAGTTAGGGTTCGGTGCGCTCTCCGGCTCCGCCATGGACTGCCACAAGCAGGCATGGAGCCCGCAGCGTGGAGGTCGAGAGCTGGCGGCAGGAGGGTTGCATGTGGCAGCCCGTCTTCCTGCATGGCACCGTCAACAAGGCCATGTCGTTTCTAGAAAGGCCCTTTTCTTGCTGCGTTCAATGAAAATGCCAAAGGCCCTCGAGCTGGGCCTAGCGGCAGTGAGACGTCGCGATCTAGAATACTGCGGAATCCCACCTCGCTACTGAGTACGTCGGTAGTACTACTCCTTGAGAACCTGAGCTCCACCGTTGCTACCAGTGATACATCTTCCTTTGACCGTCTTCGTTCTTTCTTGCCGACCATGGTGCAAGTTGCCGTCCCTCGAGGCGTGTAGACGTGTAGAGTCGGACACCAACCCCACACAAGCTGAATCGGAGATGAGACATCATCACGAACAACACTTGGAAGGGCGGGTTGGATCCCTGAGGTGATCGCAGCAGCGGCCGCAAAGCTGGCTCAGTCGATGGAGAGTGCACCGCCTCCGTGGCCAACCAAGCTTGATTGTGTGTCACGCATGTGCAGTGCTTGGCTGCCGCTGCCCGCTGGCTTGCCGTGTGAGAGATGATCGCGTAACGTTATTTGCAGAGCAGCATCTTGTGAGACGCTGCTACATGGTATCAAGGACGCACGTCGATATGATGGTGTCAACTGACGTTATAACTTAGCCCAGACAACGTAGCTCGTCTGTCCGCTCCAGGTCGTCGTGACAAGTGGTGAGGTGACATTGCACATCAACTGGGAATGTTCCACCTCTGATCCATGGGTTCCGCACCACCCTCTCCTGCTCCTCCATCTTCGCGTGTGAGAAGGCCCTGCATGATCGCTGATTTCCCCAGATTTCACCGTGTCCAACTGGCCCGGAAAAGACGCAAGAGTACCGCGGCTGTGGGAAGCCATAGCATTGGAGGGAGAAGGGTAATGTCTTGAGGCGTCGGTCAACCCACCGACGGAGAGGATCTCCGAAGACGTTCGATGATAATTGTCAAAAGTCATATGATTTGTTCCGGAAGGGTAGATGCGAGCAATAGGTAGGGGGCCGCGAAGTCAAGGAAGAGAGGAAGAGAGCAAGAGATTCGATCGCAGGATCTTGACATTTAGAGAGCTCCCCTCGAAGTGCACACAGCCTTCTCCAGAGCTGCTGTAAAGGCGAATTATATTCGATGATAGGTGGTATACACTTAGTTTAGAAGCCTGAAGCAAGATTACATGTATTGCAACGTCTCCGAGTTGTCACGGTATGTCATGGTCTCCAGACTGTCCATTCCATCCCACCAAATATCGTCTTCGATGCATCTAAGAAGAGGTTCGAATTCGTCCTCGACTTGGTGTCTGGGATACCAAGACAGTTGCAAAGACTTTCCTACACACGGACACTCTCGTGGCCACATCACATTCGTACTCGTACCGCGTCCATGGCAAGCATTCTGCTTGCACAACATCAGCACCTCGCTCTTGCGGAACTCTCTCCTCTGCCCTCGGTTCAAAGTGCGTTCTGAAGAGATGAAGTCGCCCTCCGCAAAGTGCAGTGATCACTATGTGCTGAGAGCGCTTCTCTCTGCAACATCAGGAACGTGAACGAATCATTCCGAGCACCATAGCTGACGTTCCGCGTCACCAACAAAAGTCGAGATATATTGAGATTCTTGCCCTAGATGAGCAACAGCTCGTCCAAAAGAAGACACAGTCAAATCGATCTCTATCCCCCTCCTCAACTCCGCGCCACAACGATGATCTAATATATACATATGCACATACGCCAACCGATCCCATACAAGTTCGACACCTCCGACTCTCCAGGAGCATCTGTCCTACTTGCTCTCACTGCTAACCTTGATAGCGTATTTGCTATGCCGCCGTATCTGACGAGACGTGAGGAGGAACGGCCGGTACAGAGCACGCTTGAGACGGTGAATGAACGGCTCCATTCTGATCTCAACTTCCGCCTTGTAGCGGTCATCGCCTGTCACTGCTCTCAAATGACTTGCCTTCCATTTGAGCAAGATCGGGGGGTAGGTCTCGGGCTGAAAAAGTATCACGAGTCCAAACACGAGGCCGGAGGTGATCAGAGTCGACCACTCCACCCACCTCCAGCTGATGAGCGACGACTGTACAATGAAACCGCCCATGACGGGCCCCATCAAGGGACCCGTGAAGGCGGCATTTGCGAAGACTGGGAAAGCGAAGACCCGTTCCATTGGACTCCACAGGTCGGAGATGGATCCACCAGCGCAAGTGAGTGGTGTGCTGCCAAAGAAGCCCGCCAAGAAGCGGAAGGCGAGCTGCGCGCCTACGTTCGGTGCGAGGCCGGATGCCATGACGAAGATCATGTACAACGTCAAGGTGCTGATGTACACTGGATTCCTTCCCAAAGTTTCTGAGACGGGCCCAGCGAAGAGGGCGCCAACTCCGAATCCGACAAGGTAAAGGCCTGAGGGAACAGACGTCAGTGATTCCGAAGTCTACAAAAGAACCAGATCCTGATGTTCCCGCGGGTTGGACACACAGCTGGCTCGAGCCTAAGGTCGCCAAATTTCGACTTGTGCATCTAACACTAGCTCATGTCAAAACAACAATGGGGCTCACCAGTAGCTAGACTCTCCACAACTTCACTAACCCCGAACTCCTTCGCAGCCTCACTAACAGCACTAGCATCAATGGCACTGGCCAGACCGACCACAAACCCAATGCTCGCAACCATCATCGTCGCACATATCCGTCTCGTAATGCCCCAGTTGTGCGGATTCATGGGATCATTTTCCCCTCGTACCCAACCACAAACACCTGGCCCTCGCCTCCTTCACGGGTCGAGCGTTTCCGCACTTGGATGCCTGTCATGGTCATACCGAGTGCCGTGCCTGCTGAACGGTTGGAATTGATGGTGGAGACGCGTGACAAGGCGGCCTGAGCCAAATCAGGGTCGTCGTCGGGGTCATCGTCCTCAGATTCGGATCCGCGGAGGTCATCTTCTAAGGTTGCTTCCTCTTCCTTCCTTGTGGGCTCCTCTTTTCCCGGTTCGTGCCTCAGCTCACCAGGACGTACGCCTTCAGGGAAGCCAGTGGTAGAACCCTCAGCTTTCTCAAGATCACGATGGTCGTCAGTCGCATGGCTGGCCTCGGAGGAATTGGGCGATTGCGCGTCTTTCTTGTAGGTTCTCAGCCCCGCAGCCTTCTCTTGATCTCTTTCTCTCTGCGCTATTACCGCTGTGCGGAACCGGCGGTACTGGAGGTAGGACTGCATGGTCGCAGTCTGCACGACGCGATGTCAGACAATTGGGTGTAGGAAAGCAAACGAACGAAGTGTCATCCCTAAGGGAGGAACAATAGCTGCGACTCCGTAGAGCCATGGTATCTGTCTGTCCTAGTGTCATGGAACCCCAGTGTCGTCGCTCTTGCGGGTTCAACGGCATCTACAGAAACGGGGAAAGCTTGGCTATCCCCGAGCACATCTATACTTATCGTGGCATGGTCGGTACTTCGTTTTCGAAACCTCCAACCACACCTTGTGCGACTAGGAAATGGATGGAAGTGCCTCTGATGCCGCTAATAGTGCAACGCAATAGCTTTATTTCCGTCAATGCCTAACGTTTTCCCTGTAACTCTAATGCAGTATAAGTATTACGAGACCAACATTTATGATTGTTGGCCATCAACGTAGAGTGGTCGACCTAGGGCTTTGCATATGGAATTATTACAGATCCCGAGTGTACATGTAATATTACACTATGCCACTCATGTGTCATTCAAGAAAAAGATATACGATCGCTCTCAAGCTGACATGACTTTGTGTGGCTGTTCTATCTTCTTAGAATTTGTACACCTGGTCCTTGCTGTATCCAAGCTCCTTCAAGATTCCACCTAGCTCTCCTTGATCCGAAGGGCTCTTCTTTACTCCACTAATAGCTTTGTACATGGGCGCTGGTCCGCAAACAAATGCTTTGAAGTTGACTTCCTTTGGCTCGGGCAGTACCGTCTTCAACAGGTCCTCGGTGATGTACCCGCTGCCGTGTTGCCACCCTTCCGGTGGGTGGTCCAGCACGTAAAACGCCCGGAAGCGCTGCGGATATGTGTTCTCCAACTCCTCAAACTCTTTCTTCAATAGGATGTCCTGCTCGGTCAGATTGCCGTACACAAGCGTGACCTTCGTCTTGTCTTCCGGGTTCTTGAAGATGGCACGTGCGAGCTGGTACATCGGCGTTATGCCAGTACCACCGGCAATGAGGGCGATGTGTTCGTGCTTGTTGGCTTCCCAAGGGTACTTGGGGATTGGCCCCTTGAAGTCGAGCCGTTGGCCGGGGTTCATGCTGTGCAGGTGCTCAGACATCGGGCCATCGGGATACTTCTTTACAAGCAGGTCAATGTAGGATTTGGTGTCTGGATCGCAAGCATTGTTAAGTGGTGGTCATGGAAGGACGCCCAGAGAGTCGTACCTTCATCGCTCACTGGTGTGTAAGGACGAATCACAGGCTTCTCCATTTCCGGGCCCTTGTACTTCGTGATCAATGCGGCTGCACCACAGTCAGTCAGTTGTATGGTTTGCCCAGAATTTTAGGATGACACACAAGCAACGTTCAGTCCAGAAACACTGTCCTCCTCCGGCAAGTGGAAGCGGAACTTCTTTGTGTTGTGATTGATCTCCTCCACGCTCTCGAGCACCAACGAGATAAAACCCTGGTCGCCACCCTTGAACGCCATCATTGGCTTCACGCCAGCGTCTTCCGGCTTGGCTGGTATGTTCTTCTCTTCGTTCTTGGAGGCAGGCATACCAGCCGCTTCGGACTCATGGCCTACTTTGCGAGACTTCATGCTCTTGTAGTAGTAACCACCGTAACCTGCGGCAGCCAGCATAGCGACTCCAATGGCAGCACTGGTGCCAATGTTTCCACCGTTTGAGGGCTCAGTCGCGTAGCGGCGGACATGCTGCGATATAGTAGAACTGGATCAGCACATTTCTGTGGCGGTTTCTACGGCCAAAGCGCAGCAGACGCTTTGAATGCTCAATTGACGAAACTATGGGTATTACTCACACTCCTCAATGCCGTCGCCGGACGGAAGAATCGTTGCGCAAACATGATGGTTTTGGTGTGTTCAGCGATGGACGGTGATTTGCAGGGGAGCTCGAGGATGGAAGAGGCTGAACGCTGAACCCTGGGCCCTGACGCAATTGAATTCCATCGCCTGTCCTTCGCACGCAAAAGTTAAGCCAACAGTGGCAGCAACCATCGGAACCTTCACATCCTCTCAGTTCGGTTTCTGGATGCATCTCTCGTGTGCTGTACAGACATATCGCATCGCGACCAAAGCTACATCGCATCCAGCTCGCTAACAGAAAGCAAACTGAAGCTGTAGAGGTATCCACTCGGGAACGTGCACTGCCATGAACGAGTTACCAACGGGCTCTTCTCCGTATTCTGTGCTGATGTGAGGTTTCTGTGTTGTTTTCTGCCTGACTCTGAAGGAACATCTCTCCATACCGTAGTTGAGTAGTCGCGGCTTCTCCAGCGTCTTGAGCGGCTGCGGCTTGCAGCTGAACACCACCTCACCTGCTCAAGGCAGCAGCTCTACTCTATGCCGAACATGCTTCAAGAACAACGACAGAAGCCGATCATCCTTCGTATCAAAGTCTCCGGTCAACATGGCAGAAGAGCGTTCGAGGTCCCAGAAATTCTACAACTACCCCGAGCCGAGAGCATTCGATGTTCACTACAAACTTCCTCCTCCACCAGCGAACCCAGTTGTCCGTGGTCTGCCCCTATACTTTGGAGCTTCACTGTGCGCATAACTACTGGTTGAGTTTCTAAGCTGTTGCGCTAATCTTTGCGATCAGTATCGCCTCTGTATCTCCCATTCAGAACCTCCTTTGGAGCAACGCCGGCTTCAGTGGTCTGAGAGGTCTGCCAGAGCTTGAAGACGTTGTGCCCCGCTATGATCCGACTGTGATTCCTGTGCAAGACTCCAATACTTCCGTCCAGAAGAACACAGATCCTAGGAGTCTTAGACAGCCGACTCAGAGAGAGACTCCCCTCTCAGGCCGATATCATTCAGTCTGGGACTTCCATGATGCATACCAGTCTGGCTACCTCACGCCCAGTACGGTGGTTGAGGCGCTTCTGCCTTTGATCCGGAGAGACCTGAAAGGGCCGACGAAGCATTCAAAAGCCTTCCTAGACACCAAGGTGGAACTAGTCAGAGCAGCGGCGGCTGCTTCAACTTTGCGCTACAGAAACAGAAAATCCTTTGGGATTCTGGACGGAGTCCCAGTCGCTGTCAAAGATGAGGTTGATCTCAAGGGTTACGGGAAGTGCTTAGGTAGCAAGAGGGATCTCACAAGCAAAGGAGACGCGACAAGCTGGTGTGTAGAGCAATGGGAGGAGGGGGGAGCCATCGTACTCGGAAAGTTAAACATGCACGAGCTTGGTCTGGACACCACAAATAACAATCCCAACTACGGCACTCCGCTGAACCCGCACAATGAGCACTACTACACTGGGGGTTCTTCCGGTGGCAGCGCATGTGCGGTCGCAGCCGGCCTGATACCAATCGCTCTGGGCGCAGATGGCGGTGGCTCGATACGCATTCCTTCTGCTTACTGTGGTATCTATGGCCTCAAGACTTCTCACGGCCGTGTCTCCGCTCGTCCGACTCCAAGTCTGGCAAATACAACTGGAGTGGTTGGTCCCATGGCAAGCAACATGACCGACCTCGAGATCGCCTACAGAGTGATGGCAGTTCCCGATCCCGGTGATCCATCGTCTGCTCTCTTCCCACC